>OMKY01089741.1:4014-14099 GCA_900302395.1 Bregmaceros cantori | reverse complement strand
GTACTGTCACTACTTAAGTAACTTTTTTGTGGAATACTTTTTTACTTTTACTTGAGTAACTATGTGGATGACTACTTTTTACTTTTACTTGAGTAATATTTTGCTGAGATTACTAGAGTAATTTTTATGGCTACTCTGCCCATATCTGCTGCTGATGCTTGCTTCGTTAACACGATTGCATTGTTGTGTTAAAAATTCCATTTCTCTGTTCATCCACGGCCGGGCAACAAAGTCATTCTGATTCTGACTAGGTTTAGTTTGTGATGTTGGGTTGGATCACTTTGGAACCGATGGCGGTATGATTATTTGACTTTCCTAAGTAAAAACAGCAACCCCCGTGCCAGGAAAACCTGTTTGCCGAAACCGTCAATCAGAACAGACCGCAACAAACACTTTGCAGTGAAAAGCAACTGTCCCAACAGGGTGGACTCTCAGTCACTGGATGTCATTGAGACCTGCAGTGGCGATGAGTGGCGATATGAGATGGAGAGAGAGAGAGAGAGAGAGAGAGAGAGAGAGAGAGATAGAGAGAGAGAGAAAGGGAGAAGAAGAGAGCATGGGAGGGCATTGCTTTTATTCTCTTTTTATTTGAATCCGATCAATGGTGTTTATTCGTAATGAGGTCATCCGCGGACATCCAACCCCCCACTCCTACTCTCTGGAGTTTTTGGCGTCGCTGGGTGTCTGTGTGCGCGCAAAACGCACGCCACGGGAATATAAATTGGTCAACGGGATGAAACCTGCTGATCATTTTTCACCAGTCCTGTGGAGGCGGGAATCAGAACAGACACAGTCACCATGGTAAGTTAGACACGCGGGACGAAGCCTGAAGGGTCATGGACATTCCTTACAAGTTTTTGCGTTTCTTCATAACCAAACACAACATACAGTGGATGTGTGTATTTCATTTAAAATGACATACTTTTATTAACACTTTACAAAGAAGCGATTGGCAAGACCTCATTTATTTTTCAAGAAATCATCAGCAGTTATCATCGCTTTAAGGTATCATTTCAACTTCTAGTCTGAAAACTTTTCTTGGCATCTTTCTAATTTTGGGGATTTTTATTATTCAACTTTTTCGGTGCACAAAATTTGCTTTGAAGTTTGTGTGTCAAAATAGTATGTATAAATGACATGTAAACATAAGAGCTTATAATATAAGGCCGTTCTAATGTTGTCTTTCTGGGGGCAAGAAATTGCGAATACAACTTTTTCTAGTCAGTTCTTCTGTCACACCCATTTTGAGACTCATTTGTGAGACAAAAGTTGATTGGTAATTGACTGACTTAATAAATCTTTAGTATGGCTTGGTGAATTTTAGTAGCTCAAACTCACTCACTTTCTGGTGTGTTCAGGCACAAAGACGAACAACAAAACTTACCATAATCATTATATCTTCATCTAGAAGTATTGGCCTGATACGAAGGCTGGTGTCGACTAATACCCAATACTAATACCACCTTTTACCAGAGTATTGGCACGTTTACCAATACTACCTATATCAATATCACATTCTTAGTTCATTTGTAAATGTATCCAAGCCTCCTCAATTTACTCTGATTCAACATTGATCAATTTATGTTTTGATTTAAACCCTTATCCTGCTGTGTAATATAATTTGTGTCTTGCGTGCATGCCGAGAGTGATTCAGAAATATGCAGTGTAGTACAGTGGATTTCCCTAATGTGGGACACCTAAGCTCCAGTGGCTCTGGCTCCTCCTTAAACTAATGAATGCCAGTGAAAGTATGCTAAAAGCAAACTATGGTAATGTGTCTAATATTCATTTCAACTAAATTTCACTGTACCGCATTAGGCAACAGATCGTTCCACATTAGTAAGTTGCAAACATGGCCCACATTAGGGCAATCCACCCTATAATGGAAGCGTAACGAAAGTTTTGTAAAGATTTGGTGACCATTGTTAATCGTTTACCACGTTTTATGTTAACGTTGTACCTACTAAGAATCTTATTACCTGCTACTGTCTCACTTATTTTTATTTCTATTGTTGTTATTGTGTTGCTACTTTTACCGGTGCGTCTAATGTGTCTGACCCAAATTCAATGTGCAATGTGTAGAATTTTAAATGGAAAAGGATAAATAATTAAAGTATATCCATGTTTTTGATTGTCAAAATTAAAAGTACCTAGCATTTGTGAATATAGAAAAAAGTAAAAGTCCAGAGTAAGAAAGTTGGCTGCATGAGATGTTACATCAATAACAGACGATGTCGGGTGGGTGTTCCGTTTAGTTGTGGGACCAAAGGCGTCAGTTTGAAGTGCTCGGGACAAAAAATATAAACCAGAGTACAGTTTGAAAAGTGCCGGTTACAAGCTTAGCCCATTACTTCCGATTTGAGGTTGCATGATCAATAATAGGCATTGGCATTGCTTCACAGTTCAGATAATGACCACACGGAAGGCCATTTCCCTTCCTCTGGAGACTAAACGTAGCCCTATGTACAGCAATGCGCTTGGTATTTCAAGGCCTCCAAGGTACCGCTTTTGAAACCGGTCTACTTATATTCCATTATTTTTTGATTACTGTTAAATACAATTGTAATACAAACCGGTCAACATTTCTGTGTTCAATCTGTGTTTCGGTCCAAATTGTGCTGTATGAATATCATATGAATCAAATCAAACTTTATTTATATAGCACCTTTCATGCAGAGCAATTCAAAGTGCTTTACAGCAACAAACAAAGCAAGAGATGGATTAGAAACCACAGCCTAATACGTCTCATCCTCTTTAAATCAAACGACCTCTTCTCTAGGGCTTGAAAACCAAATTATTTTTGACACGTTCCGTTCCGAACGGTTCAGGCAGGTCTCTGTTTAACGTTTTCGTTCTCGGAACCGCTCCACCACCAAAATATTAGTCCTGAACCGGATCGGAACACAAAAATTTTGTTCGTTCTTAAAGTTCCTCATATTGTGCAATGTTAAGTTTAGATATAGTTAATATATTTGGTGGACTTTCAAACTTCAGTGTAACTGTATTAACATTAAAAGGGGGTTTAAAACGCCTTTACATTCACTTCCTCGTCTGTCCACAAGATGGAGCCCCAGGTGCATGGGGCTTGATGACTGACAGTGAAAGTTGGATGCATGCACAAACGGAAATAGTCTCCCAGACATAGGAAATGTTCAAATATATAGGGAACAGAAAAAATAAACGTTTTTAACTGGTTTTGTGGATTTCATAATGTTCCGTTTCTGTTCCGGAACATTTGAATACATCTTTTTTCGTTTCCGTTTCCGCTCCTCGTAAAATTCCATAAATTTCCGTTCGTTTCCGGTTTTCGTTTTTGTTCCTTGAACCTTGCAATGGAGGGGGACAATCTACATACAAGGCAAATTGTAACAAGTGCACTAGGGGGATAGTCTATGTACAAGGCACATTGTGCAGAAAGTTTGGGGCTCTGCTGTAGACTGTATATAAAAATGGACGCCGCATTCGCTTTGATGTCCGTGCCTACTTGCCTATATCCTTTGAGGAACGTGTAGACGAATTTGGCGAAATAGTTCCGGTAAAAATTCTAGTCTGAATACGACTTCCGTTTGCGTTACGTCACTGTATTCTGACTTATTTTTCAATTTGTCTTTTTAATGGGACAGCTCACACATATTGCGTTATTGAAAATTACACACCCCAGTGTTCAAGTGCTTATCTTTGTCCCACGAACGCATGATGCAATAATTCTGTACTCTTTCAAATCTGTCAAACATCTGCTTACACCGCATCTGCTTGCACTGCTAAGAATCATCATCTAGCCTCGCTCCCTATCCCCTACTCCCTATCCCCTACTCCCTACCCCCCATGTAGTGCACCTACTTATAGTGCACTCAACAGCAAGAGCCGAGATTTGGTACACTAGAGATGGTGCCATCAAAATAATTAAACAATAAAATTCAACAATCATCAGAAAAAGTACTTACATTTATAACGATTTGCCGTGGTTGGTCGCTATTTCGTGTCATTTTTATTGACACGGCGGGAGTACATTTATATTAAGTTTAGGTTATTTTGGTTATATTGCTTTGTCTAGGGTACATCCGATGCTCATTACTTTTGGCGGTGCATTGTGAGATACTTTCAGTGCACTATATAGGGTACATGGAGAATTCGGACACCGCTACAAAATGGCGTGCAGCCCATATAGTGCACTATATGGGGGATAGGGAGCGATTTCGGAGTCAGCCTATGCCTTGCTCTCGTTGAATAATCCTTTATGCGAGCAATGCTTTAACAATTTGTTTGTTTTCACTTCGCCGGGCTACAAGTCATCCATATCATGGATGATTTTGAATACCTGCATTGAACGCTGCTCTTGTTGCCATGGTTACGGTCTTGTTGGAGACTCATCCGTTCTTGCACCTATAGTTGTTCAGGACAAGGGTGAACGATTATTTGAATTATATACGTGACATCGGGTGGACTGGCAGTATAGCATACGGGGCATTTTCCCACGGGGCCAACGTCCCTAGCGGGCCGGTGATGTAGCATTTCATTGCCCATGACTTTGGCCCTTAGCCCACATATGTCTTTTTGACAGGAAACGGTAGGCGCACTTTGAGCACACTCTAGTGGTAGCTTGGGCGCACTGCAGCCTGGTTATTAAAAATGGGTCAGGCAGCAATATGAAAATGATACTGACGATGGCTTTAATCTAGTCTCACACTGCCACCTGCTGGTTAAAATGTGTAGTTAGTTATCTTATCCAAAATGGTTACAGGTTGTTTAAACACAGTAGTGATACGGGTTAACCCTAAGCATAATCCTAACACCTAAGCCTAATTAGTGGCGGGTCTAAGTAAAAAAAATTAGAAAATGTTTATTACACAATCCTTATACAAGGTTGTCCACAGGTTGTTGCAGAAGCCAAAGGTGACGTCATTAAAGATAAGATAACATACTTTATTTAGTCACACATACATACATGTGCAGTGAAATTCTTCCTCCGCATTTAACCCATCCCAAAGGAATGAGACAATGGAACGGGTTGATCTGATTATTAAATCATGCGCTTGTGGGTCACAGATCCGCGCGATAACATTTGGGTGAGGAATAGCACACTGCAAGTTACCACAATTTTTAAATAACCCTGTAGGAGTGTACCCTCACCAAATAGACATATTGAAAAATAGCCAAATACACGGCAAGTAAATGACACCGAAAGTGACGTTCAGAGACCGGAAGTACCCCTCGAACTCGTCTATTGAGGTTCCATCGTCACCAATTCTTCATCCCCATACAATGTGGCACCACATAAACCATAAGCAGGCCCACAGTATAACTAATCAAAACAACAAACAGAGTGATTTAAATCCGCCATTCTTAACCAGGGGTCCGAGGACCTCTAGTGGACCACAGGGACACCCCAGGTTGTCCACGAAGGAATTACAGTTTCAAACCGGGAGTCTGCAAAAGGTCTGAATTTGATATATGCATTAACCATAATAGAGCATGCATTTTTCAAGAAATTAAACAACACTGGTTTAATTGTTAACCACCACCAAAATACATACTTTATCAGCAGTTAAAAGTGCATTTTTTTCCACAGTATTCCAAATATTACTGCCATATTATTGAATTCCAGATACAAAAAAATGGCTATACCCCTTAAAATGAAGGGGTCCCTGAGTAACTGTATGCCAGGATCCTAGGGTGAAAAGGTTAAGAAACCCTGAAGTAAACAAACCTACCATTGAATCTCCTTCACCTCCACACAGCGCTGGCGGGTGCCAAGGTATGTGGTGTGAGTTGTGATGTGATGCAAAGCTGCCTGTTGGCCAACTTCCATTCCTGTTTGAGGTTGAGCAGTCACAGACACTTCCACATTTTTTCTCTGATGACTTTTTACTTGTACTGAGTAGATTTTTTACAAAGATATCTGCATAGATGGCAAGTAACGAAGTACAAATACTTAAGTACTGTACTCAAGGAAAATGTTCAGGTATCTGTACTTTTACAAGTACTTTTTTCTGTGATTACTTTTTACTTGTAGTGAGTACATTTTTAACAAAAATATCTGTACTTCTACTCCTTATTTTTACCAAATGGGGCGCTGATGTACCGAGTACAGTCCCAGTTATTAAGTTTATAAGTGGTTTTCATTTAGTCCCGAGATATAAGCTGAATTCGGCTAGGTTGTTAGGCATTTATTCAAACAATTACATTTGGCAAACTAGCATTGAAAAAATACAATTTTATTTGTAGTACTTTATACTTTATACTTTCAAAAATACTTTTGAGTACATTTTAGAGCCTATACTTTTTACTTTCAAAAATACTTTTTGAGTACATTTCTCAGCCTGTACTTTTAACTCTACTCGAGTAGATATTTGGATCAGTACTTTGTAGTCTTACTCGAGTTGTTTTTTTAATAATGTTTTTTACTCTTACTCAAGTAAGAAATCTGGATACTTTTGCCATCTCTGGATATCTGTACTTCTACTCCTTACTTCTCCCAAAACAGGCTTGTTACTTTTTTTGGCCACCGATGTTAGGTGGTAGGGAATATGTATAGTGTAAATGAGCCAGTAGGGGGCGGTAATGATGTTAGGTGGTAGGGATATGTATAGTGTGAATGAGCCAGTAGGGGGCGGTAATGATGTTAGGTGGTAGGGATATGTATAGTGTGAATGAGCCAGTAGGGGGCGGTAATGATGTTAGGTGGTAGGGAATATGTATAGTGTGAATGAGCCAGTAGGGGGCGGTAATGATGTTAGGTGGTAGGGAATAGGTATAGTGTGAATGAGCCAGTAGGGGGCGGTAATGATGTTAGGTGGTAGGGAATAGGTATAGTGTGAATGAGCCAGTAGGGGGCGGTAATGATGTTAGGTGGTAGGGAATATGTATAGTGTGAATGAGCCAGTAGTGGGCGGTAATGATGTTAGGTGGTAAGGAATATGTATAGTCTAAATGAGCCAGTAGGGGGCGGTAATGCCAATAGATGTTAATTTCAATGTTCGGCAGTGGGATTTTCTGAACATTTTGTGAAGTGAGTTAGACTAGGGTTTCTTACAATTTACTTTGTACTTTATACTTTCAAAAATACGTTTGAGTATGTTTCTGAGCCTGTATTTTTAACTCTACTCGAATTTTGTGCGTGTGTGTGTTTGTGTGTGTTTGTGTGTATATAGATTTTTGTTTATTTATTTATTTTTTTAAGTACTTGGGCGCAAGTGCCATTTTTCATTCTTTCTTGAGAGAGATAGTAACAGGATTAAATCGGAAACTGGGATGAAGAATCAGGGGGAGACATTGCAGAAAAGCCAGAGAGAGTATGCGAACCCGTGGCGGTGTGCCACTGAAGGGCGCACCATTCAAGCCAGTAGCTAGCGGTTAGCATGCTCTGCTAGCATCATCTGGGAGTTATTCAGACTTTTCGGAGCGACGCTTTGACATCATTAGGCATAGTTCTCTACACATGTACTTCTAAAATAGGGTAAAAATATGGGTTTCGAAAATATGTACACATTTACACAAATCACAGTACCTGTATTATTATTTTAACAAATTACTAGTGTAGCGGTCACTGCCCTATAAGACACGCCCTTAGCTCCGTATTTGGAAACAGGGTATCCCCGAACCTCCCTGGACCGCCCAGATATACGGGTTGTTTCTCAACATGGCAGATCCCCTAAGCTCTATGTCTGAGGAACAAAACGAGGTTTGTTCATCCCAAAGGGATGACGTCACGCATGCTGCGTCCACTTATATACAGTCTATGCACAAAATCCGCTTACTGCATTTCGCTCTGTGACTAGTTACCCATTGTACACCATGCTTCGCTCACTGTTTTGCATAAATATTGTAACAAAAGGCTGTCCCCTCGTGGAGGAACTGGGAATAGAGGAACTTACATCGGCAATAGCTGAACCCAGCTATTGCCAAGGTTCGTTCGGACTCTATTTAAGGGCCACGCTGGTACAGGCTGAGACACCAACGGTGTCAGACCAGCATGCACCGCGCTGGTGCATCTCATTGATTGATTGATTGATTGATTAAGTACACTCAAGATCCGACTTGTTTCTCACCAGTGTGGTCTCATGTTCTTCTGGACCAATGGGATGGCTGCTTCCCTCTAGTAACTCTGACAAAAATGAGTAAATACAACGGGTTGCATACAGTTGGTTTGTACTCCCACTGAATAGACATGCAGAAAAATGATTGGAAGTGATGTTATGTAGGGTGTGTAGACTTATGCATACTAGAAATATAACCGAAAATACCCACCAAACTCGTCTATTGGCAAAAATAATTTTTCAAGTAGTTTGACACTCTGCAGCTGCATGCAGAATACAATTAATACATTTAGTTACTTTAAAAGTAAAGTAGTCAGTAACCAAACTTGGTTACTTTGAAGAGGAGAAGTGAGTAATCCGTAGTCTTATTTTTAGAAGTGAATGTGGCAATACTGTTGCAACCCACCGGGGGTAGTCCTACTTGATATGTTGACATGTTACTGTTACATAATATGTTGATTCTATGCCAAGGTCCCTTAATAACTCATGTAGTGGTCATACACAGTACGTTTTGCAGTGTTAAATATGCAGTGTCAAAGTTCATTGACTCTTTCAGAGTTATTACAACAATGGAGGAAGTTGAATATTTACTATAACTATAATTTGCAGAGTTACAAGGCGCTGTGTCAATTAGACGCTACAAAGCCCCGCCCAAAGCCCACCGACCTCGTCCTCTCTCAAACTTTAAAGACCGCCATTTTCATTGCATCATGACTGATGCGGCACCCGAACCTTGGCGCAGACCGAGGATCGGCTCGGACCGCAGGGGTTTGGGTCGCAGCGGCGCTGCCGACTCGCCGTGTCCCAGGCCCTCGCGGCCTTCGTCTACTCAGATGCAGACTGCCTGTCCCTTCACAGACGTGCCGGTGGTGATGTACAGTGTTAGCCAGTGTTCATTTTTCTCAATTCTCAATTTCAAGTTAATTTTAAGAGGAGTTAAACACTATGGAAAGAGTTAATTTAACACCAAATCTGATAAGGACCAAATACACTCAGACACAGTGTTGAATTTAAATCTTTATGTGTTGATTTAACACTGCAACATTTACTTTGTAAATTTTGCGTTGACCTTGTTCATCACCTGTTGATCTTGGTTGGAAACTCATGGTTGGGAACTTTTAAAAAGTAATCCCTTACAGTTACAAGTTACTCATTAAAAGTTGTAATCAGTAACGTAATCATAAAGGTAATAGGGGGATTACTGTAAATGCAACCGCTATACATCAAGCTGACAACTTCATGCATTAAAAAAAAGAATCTGTTTGTGTGTAAAATAGAGTTTTATAAATGTGATTTATAAATGTGACTACTGTGTCACACTGACAGTGGGTGTGGTCCCTTATGAAGCAGAGGATGTTTCATGCACATTCACAAGTTACAGGAACCGCAACCTTCGAATGAGTCATGAGTCTGAAAGTGGATGGAATTCCCTATTCCAGGCAAATGTAACTATACATATTTCAAAACGTTATTGCAAAGAGCTGCAGTTACTAATGTGGGTCATTGCCTAATGTGGGACACCAGCTCCAGTGGCTCTGGCTCCTCCCTAAACGAACAAATGTCAGTAAAACTATGGTAACGTGTGTAAGGTAGTGACTGAAGTCCACCAGCAGGTGGCAGCAGAAAGTTTGCCTGAGGCATTATGTCATATGCCAGACACCGTAGTTGGGAGTGGTCAGGCCAACATTTTGGTCAGTCTTCCCCTTGTTCTTGGGAAGATAAGGACCAGTTCCATTGGCTCTCTACCTTTTTGCTAATAACTGAGTTAAAGATCATTTTGATTCACTTTGCTTAATGGATTGTAGAACAACATTCCATTCGTCCATTCGTCCTGGTCGAGACCCGCCTTCACCTCGCTCTGCCAGTGTATGGCTACTGGGATGGGGGTGTGGTGGGCCACCGGCGTCGCGTCGTCGTCGAGCATGAGACGGAGTGGCGGACCGGACATCCTCGGCAGGGGCTGATGGGGGCACGTGTTGAACGTGCTCTGAGCGTACAGCCTCAGGAGGTGCTCCCGTAAGGCCTCCCTGTTAGCCTCTGTGGCTGGCA
>OMKY01089727.1:3394-14037 GCA_900302395.1 Bregmaceros cantori | reverse complement strand
ACGGAAACTGACACTTTCATCCAGTTCTGTAGGTAGTTCCATCCGTCCACTTGTCCGTTGGTCAAGAGTTTAGCAAGCCGGTGAGCTCAGGGCAAGACGGAGGAATACCACAAGAAACTGTGGGGGCAGTAGAGAGTCACGAGCGTTTTGCGTGCTCTGTCTGTTGCGACTCAGCACTGCTCCCCTAGGGTTTTTTTTATGTACATCCATATACAGGCGGAGGTATTAACACAAACTCAGGGCGCAACGTCTGAAACAGATAAATACTTTTCATCCATCTCCATACATAACAAGGGCTTAAGGCTTCCTGCTTCCGCGAAAACGTTTTTTCCCCCCCAAACGCAAGTATAAGTACAAGTGCCTAAAATACGTGTAAAAATCTCAACACCCAAAATCTGGGGAGTCTTCAAAGGCGCGATATATTATAACAAAACAGGCAGGCAGTAGCTCGCTTGGTAGAGCATCCAACGGCCATAAGGTTGGTGGTTTGAATCCCGGCTCGCACACTCTCCATGCCAGTGTCCTTGAGAAAGACACTGAACCCCTAAATTGCTTGTAGGTGATCGCATTGCATGGCAGTCGCCACCAATGGTGTGTGAATGAGTACATAATTTCCTGTTTGGAATTAATAGGATATTTAAAAAACGTTTTTATTTTTCGGAATATCGAGTCAGGAATACTTTCAGCATAGAAGGCTTTTATTACACACATCTTTTGAACAATTCAAAATATTTGTAGATCGATCAAACATTTGGAGTGGTTATGGACACCGCACCTAATGCACCCCCATGTTAATGCCGCTGGGTCTACCGCAGCGCCCGAACATGTCAAACATGTTAGAGACACTCAATTCTACCCAATAAAGATGAGAAACGCCAGAAAAAATAACTTTGAACACATTTTTGAATCAATGGAATTAAACTCATCATCCAAACACCATTTGAGGAAACAGCCGTGACTTATAGAAGACAGCGTTGATTATATATTTAGTGGTACGGAGTGATATGCAATATGGCCACCACGTAGATCATGGCTCAATAGTTCAGGGGGCTCGACTAGATTCTTAAAATTGTCTTGGCCCCATTATAAATATAATTAATAGTTTTCCCTTTCTCTTTTTCATTCCTGACAAATGCTTGCGCAGCTAAGGACCGCACACCATAGTCCAAGCGGAGTAGTTGCAAGCCAACTTCCTATATGGTCAACCTGGGTCACTGCAAGGTAAACTGAACCTCCATGTTGCTAGCACGCTAGCGGGGGCGAGCCGCAGAGGCGCCCGTGCAACATGATTTATGGCGCGGGTGACTCGGGACCGGCTCCGAGGCCACGCTGCCGGGCTGTCGTGCAGCGTAAAGGAAAACAAGCGGTTAACGGTAGAAGTAGCACATGTAGCGTGCGTTGGCTGTCAACGCGAGCGGCGCTGGACGTGCACGGACAGCTCTGGACTGTGTAACCAGGGAAGAGGGAGAGGAGGGTGGCTCCACCCAGAACCAGACGCGAGTGGTTACCACTTCAGATCCAGTGGACCTCCACCCGCAACCAGGCCCTCTCCTGGTGACCACCAGGTCGGCTTGTACCTCTGACCCGGAGGTGCCTGGAGACTCTGTGGAAGCTGCTGTGGGATTCGTGTTGGAAGGGGGCGGTGGGGGATATGAAATAATTTGGGGCCCCATCGGCCCACCATTCAGAAACTTTCTGTTTTAAACTATGGTCGTACAAATTATAATAAAAGCATACCAACATTGATTATTTACATTGATTATCATAATCTTAAATTAGAAGCACTCAGAGATTGCAAACCTGCGCCTTTGTGGTACAAAAAAAATAGTACTTTTAGTGCTAGCAGTATGTGTGGCAAGCCATTATCAATGCACCGCTCGTAGAATAGTAGCCTGGCGAGCTAGAACCAATGCAACGCACTCCGCTACACGTTTGTATGTTGCTTGGTGCAGGCACAGGAGTCGCGGCCACGTGGTGTGACGTCACTACGGAGAATGAGGATCGTTCACCTGTTAATAATAATGAAGTATGACTATTATGTTAATTATAGGCTACAGAAATGCACCAAAATTGAATCACTTTTCTTTCGTCATTTCCAACTAATCTGCAAAATGTCATCCAGATCCATGCTCAACTTTTTCAGTTATCCAGGGGACAAACCAACAAAAAACATAACCTGTTTCGTGGCTCCGTCCCGGCGCAGGTAATGAAACACCACCGTAAAGTCATACTGGAATATTGCTGATCTTAGACGAAATGATACATACATCGATCTGCCTGCATGCACTCATGGTGGTAAGATTTCAAGATGGGAATCAGGAGTTTGGTTGCAAGAAGTCTGCAAACAGTAATAGAATTACAAAAAATGCAACTAGTAGTCCCTTACAATTTTTTATGGTAGTTAGTAATAGAGGATTACATGCAGTTATAAAATCAACGTAGTAACTTTTTCTCATTCTTTATTGAGAGAGATAGTGACAGGATTAAATCAGAAACTGGGATGAAGAGTCGGGTGGGGGGGGGTGACATTGCAGAAAAGCTTGAGAGGGGATTAGAACCCATGGTGCTGCTCGACCTGTGGTCTGGGGGGGCGCGCTCTATAACTACTCTCGCCACCGTGTGCCCCAATATTGACCTTGGTTTTGCCCCAAAACACAGAATGGAAGAAGTTAAAAATCATGCAATGGCATAACATCAAAGCGGCACGAGTTGACCCCTGGACAATGGACCGAAACTGCTCACTGCTCCTCAAGAATCGGTTAAATGTGTCCTGGTGCTCGTGACCAATGGGGAACAAGATCGTGACGTCAGGCGAGGAAGCCTGCTGCCATTTCAGGTGGAACGCGCCCGCTGCTCCCCCTGCATTTCCGCCTCCTGCCGGAGCTTGTGACACACGGGGATGTTTACGTTCGCCGCGCGTAAGCGTGTACACCACGATCCACTGGATGTCTACGCGTGCACAGCCGTGCCCAGCAACGGAGCATGCACACGTCTCACCAGAGGCCGCTCCTACTACGTATAATGAGCTCCTCCCAAGGACTCATTGCTTGTGATGCATTTTGGAAGCGGACTTGAACGTGATTCCTCGTCCCTAATAGTGAGAGTACGGTGGCCTATGCACTGCCTCCCTGCCTCGGATCTTCAGAAACCTCGCGTGGCGCTGTATTGTAATGTCAGCTCCATGCGTGGACCTGGTAGCATTGTTCCTCTGGAGGTCAATGACGTCGGTCACGGCGTGTCCAGGGTTTTACGGTGGCTGGTAGTGAATGGACCCTTAGAGAAGGTGAGGGAGCTGCTGTTGGAGGTGTGAGGTGAGGAGGGTCAACTACTGCTCAGCAGGAGCCTCCAGCGCCAGTCTTCCAGAAGGCCACTGGGCCAGTCGTGCTCACCACGTTCATCGGTGATGTCAGGAACTAACTTACAGTAACCAGCTTATTTGGATTTTAGCCCTTTACAATAGGGCTGTAACTAATGATATTTTTAAATTTAAATTTTAAATAAAATTTAAATAAATAAATTAAAGGTACCTTATTTAGTCACATGTACAGTGAAATTCCTCCTCCTCATTTTACCCATCCCTGAGGAGCAGCGTGCGCAGCGCCCAGGGGCCAACTCCAAATTCTGAGCCAGTGCCTTTGCCAGAGGCACTGAATGGAGCAGGTTAACTAGAACATGATTTGGGGGTGGGGGAAATCGGAGTGCCCAAAGGAAACCCAGGCAGACACGGGTAGAACATATAAAGTCCAGACAGAAAGGACCTGTCCGGGTTGGGATTCAAACCCAGGACCTTCTAGCTGTGGCAGCAATGCTAACCACTGCGCCTCCGTGCTACCAATTTTTCATACTTTATTTTGAGAGATAGTGATGGGATTAAATCTGAAATTGGGATGAACAGTCGGTGGGAGACATTGTATAAATGCCGGATATGGGGATGAGAACCCGCGGCGCTGCTCGACCTATAGACTGGGCGTCGTGCTCGATAGCCACTCTGCCACCGTGCCCCATTACTAACGATGATTTTGATAATCGATTAATCGACCATTCATACAGATGATTAATCTGTTATTATTTTATAAAAGAAAAATATAAAATAACAATTGAGGAGTTCAGATACAAAAAAACCCTCCAGTTGACCACTTTTTGAGAAAAAGGCAATTTGTTTTATCAGGCCTTTGCATTTAAGCAGATGAGAAGAGATATTTTAGACACTGCGGAAATCAGGTTTTACTTCATTCTTTCCACAAAAACATTTCATTAACATATTCTATTCTATTCAATGAATATAAATAGAATGTAACATATTCACAGATTTAGACAAGATTCACACAATATAATTAACTACGTTTTCACAAAAATGGTGTTTAGGGGTTTTTGCATCTCGACTCTTTTATTAACAGTTATGGATTTAATATTTCAAACTTCTTTTATTTTTTCCAGCGTCAGCACCGTTTTTCAATTTATTGGATAGGATTAGTTGGAAATTGGGTTGAAGATATGGGGGGTAGACATCGCAGACAAGAGCCAGAGAGAGATAAGAAACAGACAAAGCCCAGTCCTGACTCCGCGTCCGTCTGGGCTGTTTGATACACCAGGGTAACCGCACGGGCCGGCGCATGTTTCAATCAATACCCAAAAGTGTCGGCGAGGGGTCTTTCAGCTACTAGCTAAAGTCAAGCAGCCCCGTACTTCTTCACTGCATGGCTGCCATTATGAGATCATGTATGGGTCACACACAGTCAGTCATATCAGATTGTCCCTCACCACCAATCTGCTGATTAACCCTACAGTACACCCGTACCCAACCACTCAGAAAAGCATCCTTAAATGAATTGTCATACTCCAGCCTCCCACTCATATCCGTGGGGCAGAACAACGCCGAAAAGTATCATGAAAAAACATTCAGCCAAACTCCTATGTCAGTTTTTGTGCATGAGTTGCTGACTGACTGGCTGCTATTTGACTGCAATTGGTAGCAACATAAACAGGGATGAAAAGAAGACAGACCAAACAATGAAGAAATGAATCAAATGAATCCGACGATTAATCGATGATGAAATTAGTTGCCGATTAATAATCGATTATCAACGATTAATCTCAGCAGTAATTAGTAATCAATCTATGAACTCAACAGCTTGTAATACAAATAAGAGGACTTCTACTTTCTAGGGAAAGTTGTGACTGTTAATGAACGGTTAGTCATGGGACGGAGTTTGAGGTAAACTCAGGGCAACCGTCATAACCGCCCAAGACAAGTTGCAGGACAACATTGTGTTTTTAAAAAGGTGTTTTTCACAGACGTTCTACGGTGCCATACCCAGCCAGGAACATAGGATCTGGGAAACATGGAAAGGATTGCGTCCTTGCATACCCTTTTTTTATTTTTAAAACAAAAAAAATGTTGCGGGTATGGCTGAGCATACGGCGGTTTTTAGCGTCGGCGCAGCAGTCCGTATTTTTTTTTTCTGTGCGAGGGTACGCGAGGACGGAGATGGACGCCTGCTCGGTCCGAACTATCTATACATTTGTTTGCTGAGCTTGGACAGTGGTGCGGTGGCGGCTAAATGCCCGGCAGGCGGTCCATGTTGTGAATAAATAATTAAACTACGGCGCAGCTCGCGCTGTCGGAGGCTACGGGAGCTGTGGCAGTACGGCTCATTTAGCAGCGTTCGCATGGAAGCCACCGCCTCACCTGGCTCCAGTGTAAACAGCTGCCTGGCCCCACGGCAACACAAACCCAGAACATGGACATGATCGCCGTCAGCCTTGCGTGTTTTCTCTGACGTATTTTTGTTAGGAGAGCATGACGCACTCTGGCTCTGGCTGGACTTTTTTTTTTTACCGTCACATGGTCATTCGTCCAAAGTTGGCCTTGCATTTTTAAATGAATGTCTTCACTCGTGTACATTTCAAAATTGTGGTTACAAACAAAAATGTTGCTTTACAGCCCAAAATGTACAAAAAACATGTAAAATTGGTCAGAACACAGATTGAATTGATTCTGTTAACCTAAATAGAAGTATAAATTAAAATTGGTTTATTCATATAGCACATTATGTTAAGGGTTATTTTAACATATTTTAACATTGCCGGTTAAATTATTTTCCGGATATTTCTAGATAAATGGTAGAAATAAAGCTAGGTGAACTGTACGTATAACTGAAGCTGTTGTCGTTCTAGCAAATGCTGGATGAAAGTTAGAAGTACATAGTGCATGTGGTATATTCTGGAAATTGGAAATTGCATGCTTCTAATCTTCCCTTTGATTGTGTTGCTCATTTCCTACATAGTTGTTGCTTATTACTATACCATTCATACTGTGAGTGGAGACTGATAAATGAACATAATTTCCCTTTGGGATCAATAAAGTATTCTGATTGTGATGCATCAAAAGACGAAAATTGTTCTGTGTGTGGGAGGGGTAAAACAGGGTTTATTTGTTTGAAATAATTCCCACCATTTCAAATCAACACTAAATGTTTGTATAATGTAGTATATGTAAAGTTATCAAAACCTCACACCTACAAAGGCATGGTCAATGCAGTGTAGATAGTCCAGACTCCCCTTGAACATTAACCTACTAACAGCAGAACACAAAAGAAGCATAGCGTTGGTTTGAAGGGCAAAGGGAGACTGTCAATTTTACAGGGAATGTTCAAGGAAGTGGGCGTTGTCCACTGAACGCCCACTTCCTCCACTGCTGCTGTGTTGAACGTTTGTCGCCCCCCACCCCCACTGGATAGGAGTGGAATTGTAGACATTTTTTATGTTTTCAGCATTTATTCCTCCCTAACCAATTCTGCACCCACGGCTGCATAGTAATGGACTACAAATAATCAGATTACAGTAATCACATTACAAAAATAGTAACCGTAATTGATTTCAACTACATTTTAAATCTAGATTGCAGTTTACAGTTACAGGTGACACATTTTAACGAGTAAGTTGTTACTCAATAGAAACTTGTTGCTCATTAAAAACAAAACAAGAAAACACGTTTAAAGCCACTTCAATTAGTAACTTGTTAATTTTCTTAACCCTGCCAGTACTTACCTAGTACTCTTGCATGTGGACTCTTGGCGTGGCGGAGGATCGGTGGAAGCAGTAGTAGTGTGCCTCCATTCCACAGAAAGGTGAATTCGCAATACGCCACCACAAAGTCTACTGCTAGTACTACCAGTCGTCTGAAACAAACGTGCGCTTGGGTTTTAACGGCAGGTTCTTAATCTGTTTTTAATTTCAGACATCCCAGCGAACACAACCGCACACAACAGCAAAACAATCCGCTGGCAGCTATGCCGAGCATGCCATAGCGCTCTCCTCAGGTGGCGGGGTTAATGTAAGCTGTAGATTTTTTTATTATAGGAAAAAATGTTTTGCCCTATTTTCTGGCCCACCCAAAATTAAAATGATGCCATACACACTCACGTAGACGCATGGAGACACACGCAGAGACACAGGCAGACAAACACACACACACACATACACACGAAGTTGCACACAGATAGAGACACTGACATACCAAACCTACACAGACACACACATGGACGTTTCCACATATAAAATTGACTTTTTTTTTCCAGCTCTGGAGCATGGAAAGGTACAGGGAAATCTTAATTATTTATATGCTGTGGTTCCGTTTTCACAGCTGTGTGGGAGCCTTGTAGGCAGCTCATATTTGCAACTATTGCTTTATCCAAGCTGAAAGATTTGATTTGATTGACAACAGAGAAAAAAAAGAAATGCATGCCAGTGAACGGGAAGAACGCCGTATAGCTTCAAGATTCATACCTAAACGGAAACAGTGAAAACAAGTATCTGCTGTATAAAACAATAAAATGTATGATAGTTTTAAAAAAAAGACAACACAGTGTCATTGTAATAACATTATGTTGAATCAAATGTATTGTTGTTGTTATTATTATTAAGGGTGATTATCTTTAGCAGATAAGTGTAACCTTATTTGAGTTTACAGCGCTACATTATCCCCCTCCCAGATAGGGGAGTGGGGGTTTGGCCACTCCTACCACCTTCCCAAAGATGCCAACAGGACTCTTTTTGGAACAGGAATCGGACTGTTGCACGTGACGTCGCGGGTGGGCGGCAGCGGCCATATTGCTGCCTAGCCTGGCGAGCCAGAACCGCCACCATGCCAACCGGATGCCACTCCTGATGAAGGTCGCAGAACAGCGATCGAAACTGTAGAGGTATTTAAAAATCGTATTCCTGTCATGTAAATGAAACACGTAATTTATTAAGCCTGCTAGCTGTTGGATCCGAAGCCATACGTTGCAAGCAGGGCTGGACTGGGGAGATTATTCAGGCCGGGCATTTTTAACCGAGACCAGGCCACCACCAGATATGAATATCCCGATAAGTCATAAAACTAGCATCGCGCCGGCGCCGCTGGTGCTCATGGGTGATGCGTGGGGGGTTGGGTGGGTATTTTTCTTCCCTAGCAAAGGGGTGCTTGTTTCGTGACACCGGTCGTCAGCACCCGCCACCCACTACAGCGTGCAGGGCGTGAGGTTCGTGCAGATGGTTAGAGGCGCAGGTAGCGCCGCTGCGCGATCGCATTGAAAATATATAGAAGGCTGACGCTCCATGCAACACCTTCGCCACCATAGTCTATTTTCGCCACTTTTGCGGGGGAAACGGGGGGTCATACGCCCTGCCCGTCTTCTCATTGGCCCAATCATGAGCGTCATCCACATCATACTGCGTTATGTTTTATTTTTACTTCGTAAAAAAAAAAAGAAAAACACTGCAGGTCATTTGGCCACTCAGCTGATCAGGTCATCTGGCAAATGCCCGAAGTGCCTTCTTTACAGTCCAGCGGTGGTTGCAAGTGAATTTATCTTGATCATTCTCTCTCGAGCCAGTGGTTCCTAGACCACACGCCGACGCCGGGTTCCAGTGGCCGTATGCACTTGTCAGGTGATGCCTGGCTAATTACACTTGGTTGTGACGTAGCATTTCTATAGAAAGAGCAGCACATGCTGATCATTATATCGTCAGTGCAGCGGACAGGGTTTTGTCCACTGGTATTTTTCACTTTTTGGCCAGTGGTCGAGCAGGATAATGAGCTGCTTGTTGGCGGTGGGCCCACGTCGCTAGCTGTCAGGCTAGCATGTCGACGTCTGGCGGAGGGCTAACACCCCACAGTGAGACCTGCTGGCCCGCAACATTACTCATAATGACACTCCCTCTCTCTCTTTCTCTGTCTGTCTCTCTCCCTCTCACCCACTCTTCTTGTCCCATGTGTTCTCTTTCTGTTTCGTTTTCTGTCTTGTTGAGTTAGAGCAAGATCTCTACTATGGATACCTACTTCAGAGAGTTTGACATTCATTTCTCGCAAAAGACATAATGAAACGGCACATGCCATCTCTCTAGCTCAGTCTCTTTTGTAAAATGGTCTGTCTCTCTTTCATTCTGTCTATTTCTCTTATAGTTCATCAGGGCATTCCGAGAGTGCCCAGTAATTTGGACTCAGGTTAGTCTACCTGACTAAGCACGTCACACCACTCAATACTTTGACGAAGTTTCCTTGGATATCTGTACAATTCCTGGCAATTGAACTCATCTGGGTGCTGTCTCCTCTACCTACAGCACGACCCCCTGGAGTCTCCTCCGGAACCTGATTCCGCCCCGGTGGACTCGAACATTGAGATGAGTAACGTGTCTGATGACGAAGCCATGGTCCATCCACTCTGACCTCTAAAGGGTCTTTATTAATAAATAAAATAATATTGTTTTCACATGCAAATAAAGGGTTTTCAAACCCTCCCTTTTGTCTCCTCTCTGGGTCATTTACCATTCGTTCAACAACCTGTGACAAATAACTATACACAGAAAATATTCTTTTAAAGTAACATCAGCTTAACACCAACAGAACTTGTAAAGAACATGAAACCCATTCATCCAATTTGAATCAGAATTGAAATCTTCTTCAATCGACAATTTTGCAAAGTAAGCCGCGGCGTCTGTGGCTAACATTACCAGCGATGGACACTGTTGTTGTAGGTCCTGTGGAAGAATTGATTTTATACCTGTTCTGTATTCATTGTCTCTCACATCTTTGATCTGTGATGTCATAGTGATTGGGCCAGCAATGTTGGGTGCTCCCAACATTAAGAATATTCAGCTTGTCACGGGTTATGGAAGGTGTAATTTGAATAGCCCAGAGAGGACAAAAGGGAAGAGTTTAAAACCCTTCTTATTGGATAGAACTTATTTTATATCTTTAAATATAAACATATGCCCTTTAGAGGCAGTGGGATAACAAACTTTATCTATATATATAAAGTTTGTTACTGGTGTCTATGTGCACGTGTGTGTGTGTGTGTGTGTGTGTGTGTGCGTTTGTCTCTGTGTGTGTGCGTGTGTGTGTGTGTGTGTGTGTGAGAGCTTGCAGCCAGCTGTGCCAGGAAGTCTATACAAGGTGAGTGACACATCATAACAATACCGTATTTCTCTAACTGTACAGTGCACTGCCCTGACTGCCTCCACACACACACACACACACACACACACACACACACGGCTCGATACACACTGCACACGTGTTGATTATGCAATCGAAGCCGGCCCCTCATCACTCATTTATCTCAGACAACTCGGTGACAATTCATAACCAAAGTAGTCTC
>OMKY01089724.1:4102-17931 GCA_900302395.1 Bregmaceros cantori | reverse complement strand
TATAGTGCAGCTCTAATACACACACACACACACACACTCACATATATATATATATATATATATATATATATACATATATACACATATACACACACACACACACATATATATATATATATATATATATATATATATATATACATATATACACACACACACGTTTGTGTGTGTGTTAAAAATGATCGAGATAAGACATTCATAAGTGTATTTTGTAGTAAAATAATTGCGATTAATCAAGTAATTGGTTCAAATCTACAGAAGACTAACCTAGATTTCCATAAAGACCGTTCCGGTAAGAATTCTGGGCTGAATGTGACTTCCGGTGCCGTTACGTCGTCGTGTTCCGACTTATTTTTATCCATTTAATCGGACAGACAGCACACCTATTGTACAGCACACCTAATGTTCTAGTGCGGATCTGTGCCCCACAAATGCATGATTCAATAATCTGCTTTTCTGCAATGTCCGACTCTTAATTCCAGTTTCTGATTTAATCCTGCCACTATCTCTCTCAATAAAAGAATGAAAAACAGCGCTTGCACCCACCAAATAAAAGTAGATACCCTATTACATGCCGTTATGTTAAAATATAATTCTTAGGGAGCATTTCCCCAACCTATCAATGTCGGCACAGACTTTATTGTGAAAGGGGCACAGGGTTAATACACTGCACTTTTCAGACACTCAAACAGTCTGGTTGTACCGATTCACACCGACAACACGACTCGACACGTGAATAAAAATGAATTTTTATTTTTGTATTGCAACATATCACTGGAGTGCAATAGAAAATGTGAAATTTGTGAAAGATATCAAAGTGATTCCATATTGTACATATAAAATGAACAAGGCACTGACAACATAAAACAGATCAATAATAATATACAAGCGCAGGTTTGCAACTCTCAACAGTCGGTAGTGGGTGGGGGAGGAAAGGGGGGGTGACCATGACTGCCCGTGGGGAATGTTTGTGAATTACAGGGAGACCGTTTTAAAAGGTTGATAACTTAAATAAATTAGGTCAGGTAGTTGCGTCTTTAGTTTCTCCCAAACCGCATCCCATCACGATCCCAGACATTCCTTAACCTCCGCAGGACCACAGCCTATCCCATGCAATCGTTTAGATTTTGGAGGCCAACACTTTCAAGAAGGCCAAATTTTTGTTTGGTCCATAACTTCTGGACCGGGTGGATGGATTTGCCCCAATTGGCAATTTGGAATAATAAACAGAACGGGGCAAAGAATGTGCGCTAACCTGCGGCATGCCTGTCAGCATTCAGAATAAATACAAATTTATAAAATTCTCCCTGTAATTTACTTTGCAGTTGGTCACCAAAACAAAGAACCAGACAGAACGATGGAAGCAGCGTGGACGATAACCAGACGATGCATACCGATGTTTATGGTTCAACATGTCACGAACTTGACATAACACATTATGATCAAGCTGTAAAGGTTGAAGGCTCCATCAGACACAACCATCTCAAACATTCACAACTTGCCATAATTTCCTTCAATAAACCCAGTCATGTCATAATGAAGACGGCAATATGGCACGACGGTTGCCTGTCGAAGAATGTTAATTTCCCGGGAAAGTTGGCCATACAACTAGACAAGACAAAATATTACGATTTTTTTTCAGTGTTCATACTCATTTAATATTTTAGTTTTTTTACAAAAAGTAATTCGCTAATTTAATCCATGTTTATTTCATTCAGGAGGAGAGCGTTTGGATGTCGACCATATGTTGACCCTAACTTTCTGAAGCTGAAAATAACCAAAGAAACACAATGGCTACCTTACGATGTTGTTTAATGGTGTGTTTTGAGCAAAATATTTGGTTTAATCCGCACTCTGATATCTGGTCATGAAGAGCCAAATGGACGTTGTGTAGAAACAAAAAGCAATTTACAAATGTAAAAAGAAAAAAAAAAACCTCTTTCACTGGCAAGGACTTGGAAAAAGAAAACCTTACAGAACAGTGCTTATTGCAGATGACATCCAAGACTTTTTAGAATGAAAAACATAAAAGACACGTAAATGCATTGTTCCTCTTAGACGGTAAACATCTTTCTTTCTATATCATCGGCCTGTTGTGTTTGTACACAGCATTGGAAAACCTTCAAACATTAAGGCTGAATTGATGTGGTGAAAAAAAAATGGTAAAAATGAAGTGTGCCACAAGTACCCGGATGGTGCACTTCGATGGACACTTTGTGCACTCCTTGGACGCCATTTTGAATACGCAGTGGAAGGGGCGGGGCCACACCGGGCAAAGTGTCAAAACAATGGCTGTGTCCGAAATCGCTCCCGATCCCCCATATAGTGCACTATATGGTGCACACGCCATTTTGTAGGGGTGTCCGAATTCTCCATGTACCCCATATAGTGCACTGAAAGTATCCCACAATGCACCGCAAAAAGTAGTGAGCATAGGATGCACTCTAGATGAAGCAATATAACCCATAATGCATTGCAAGATGTTTTTAAAAATGACCTAAACTTGAAAAAAAAATGGCATGGTGGGAAATAGTTATAATGTAAGAACTTTTGACTTTTTCTGATGATTGTAGAATTTTAAAATTATATTTTTTATAATTATCATATTTTATAATAATTTTGACAGCGCCAAGTCTAGTGTCCGAAATCTCGGCCATTGCTTTTGAGGGCACTGTAAGTGAGTGCACTATATGGGGGGTAGGGAGTAGGGGATATGGTGTGATTTCGGACACAGCTTATGCCAACCGAAGAAGCAGCGGTGGATGCAGGCACTGTCCTTCCACGGCGTATAAATGTGAGTTGACATTTTACATTGCATACTGCAGCACCTACACTTACAATGTCATCAAGATCAAAAAAGAAAAACTTTAAGGTGGTTATCAGACAGAAAAGTTTAAAGCATGTACAAAAAAATGACTGAAAATTGGCATATGCAATTTCTCCAGTTCAGCAAGCTCAACCCGACAAGAATGATTGGAAACAGACAAAATATGGGTCTCATTGGCAGAGTGGTTAGGGTTACAGAGATACTCCCTCTCCTGTGAGTGGTGCTACTGGTTTGGAGGAAAAAAGTAATAACATTTTTTGGTAACTCACCCCACAAACACCGACCCATCCTCAGCATGGTAAAATATCCTTGGGCCAGCGGTCTACAGATATTGATTAGCCTTCAGTGTGGACGATAGGCATGCTGCATCGGCTGTGTAACACCTGGGCCGTTTCTCAAAACTCATCTCTATGGTGAGACCTTTACACACAAGCTCTATATTACAGTATTGAGAAATTCCTTTCTTATTAGCAAAACAATTTGTAATGTACAAAATATTAAAAATTCAGACCTGATCTTAAGGAACTAATGACAGACCTATGCTAGAACAGGAGTTAAAATATGTTGGGGTCATTTTGCTAGAGCACAACTTAGCAACCAAACAAAAACTTTATATGAATGATGTTCTGTACAAAGATAAAACGAGATAAACTGCTTGTTCCAACGGTTGACGATTATGGCAGGTAATTGTTGATAATGGAGTCCAGCATGTCTGAGCACAAGTCGACCCTATAGAGAAACTTTCATTGAGAAAAATGACATGGTATTCAGCCTGGGCAAGTTGAGGTAATCAGGTCAATACTGGCTTCGGATCATCGGCCAACGGTGCGCGTACAGAGAATAGACCAGCAGACAAGATATGTGGACACAGCTTCTCCTTCAATGTTTTCACCATTATTCACTAGAAAGAAATACAGTGGCCGTGTCCGAAATCGCTCCCTATCCCTATATGGGGTGCACGCCATTTTGTAGGAGTGTCCGAATTCACCATGTACCCTTTATAGTGCACTGCAAAAAGTAGTGAGCATCGATGTACCCTAGACTGAGCAATATAACACATAATGCATAGCGAGATGTATTAAAGTAAATAATGACCGACAAATAGTTATAAATGTAAGTACTTCTGACTTTTTGTGATAATTGTTGAATTTTATAATTATATCTTGTATAATTATATTTTGTAATAATTTCGACGTCACCAACTAGTGTCCAAAATCTCGCTGTTGAGTGCACTATAAACCAGTGCACTATATGGGGCGTAGGGGATAGGGAACGATTTCGGACACAACCAGTATTTGAAGTGTCAACATAGGATGCCATGCCATGCAATATCTGTCGATAGTGAACAGGAGGCAGCAGTTGTAGTTGTAAAGTGATGAAGATTGCTACGTTGATGCTGTGTCTCAAATGGTGCACCATTTTTAGTGTGCAAGGCGCTGCGGTGAAGGACGATGATGTCGTGGAAAAGCCCACTTACAGAATGTCCGCTGACATGTTGTAGTATTGTTTGTAGTCCGTCCTACTGGCGGCATGCAAAGTTGGGAGGGCAATGTGCTGAAGCGCCGCAGCGTCATTTCCAGTAAGTGCACCAACACTAAACCGCCGATAGAGTGCACTGATCCAAAAAGCACCAATTGAGACACGTCATGACTCTTTGGAGTGTTAGATTTGGCAAACCATACTATAGCGACGTAACCTTGAAGAATGCATGAAAACCAAGAAAACATTGAATTATGAACAGTGAATATAAATCACTTTTGCATTCCAAAACCTTTTTGACAGCACAGCCAATATGGTGTTCCCTCATCTGCAATGCTTTTGATTTGTCATCAAGTGTAAAAAATATGCTTTGAGTTATTCAAGCATTGACGCAAGACACAGGGAATTGAATGAGAAGGTGTCCAAATTTTTGACTGGCAGTGTAATATAAAGATTATATACACACACATCTTCCCACCGCTTGTTACTACTATATACATTCACAGCATGGTGAAATTAATTTTCCAACTGCGTGTTCACACCAAACGCAAATTAGACTTCCAAATAAGTGATGTAGATGTTTAGGCGCAAAATCCCGCAAACTAGCGTATTAAGGACGAGATCGTTGCCTATATTTGTCAAATGAGTATTTCAATGTTGCATTTCCTGAATGCAGGAAATATTATTCAACTACGCAACATTTTATGAATGCGCCATTGTTTTGTATTGTATATTCTATGCTGATAGCTTAGCTCTCTCCATCCTTTCACCGATATAGGCAGCTGTCTCGAGGATCAATTGCTCTGCCGCTTACAAGCTGGAGAGTGGGAAATTCTTTACTCGCGCAGTTTTGTGGATAAAAAAAATAATTGCAGCAACCTGTCACATGCTCCCAAAGCAAGTTTTTTTCACTTAGTTTACGCTTGGTGTGAACACAGTTACGAGAGGCCAACTTTGCTGGTGTTATTTCAATAGCGATTCCTGAATTGACTAGTGAATTGACCAGGGGGAGCCCCATGTCTTTCTCACTCATAGAGTGTGAGTGTGCTTGACGAGTAAAAAAACGCCCATCTTGAATTAAACCGTGTAAGCGAGACATAAACAAGTTTGCATTTCAACCAGTTGCCGGAAAAAAATGGAAATTAACCAGATCCAATATTTACACCAATTTGTAATTTCATGTATGCATTAGCGACACACTTGCTTCGCGTCAATCAATGCCCAACAACAGCTTTAGCCAGAAGGCTCACAAAGGATGCAGACCAGGGCATGTGAGCGGAGCATGGAATGGATTTTTAAAAAGCTCAGTTTCTCTACAGCAAATGACTTAACATAGCTCTCAGCGTGTTCGTCTGCGTTTTGTGTTCACGCACGTGTACTCGGGTAATACAAGTCAATACCCACTAGGGATGGGCATTCGGCTTAAATATCTTGGTCGACCACCGAGAGAATTAACAATCAAACGCTTAACCGCTTTTTTTAGCAGTCTAGTGTGACTACGACAGGTATGACTGTGCACACACTGTGAAGGAAGAGAGGTACTGTTACTGTGTGACAGAACATTTACATTTCACAAAAAAAATTAAAATAAAAAATCTTGGTCGATCAAAAAGGATTTTGGTCGACCAAATCCTTAACGATCGACTATCGGTTAATTGATTAATCATGCCCATCTCTAATATCCACTATGAAGTCACAGCGCGTCCATTCATTATGTGCGTATTCAAATCAGAGCGCCTTGAATCGCACCTCGTTCCCGCCCACGGGCCATATCCCTAACGCACATCGTTCCGCTGCGCTCACATGCCTCGTTGCACACGACCACATCCGTGCAGTGAAAACCACAAAACCTCTCAAACCCCACCAGTGGATGGCGGCAAAGCCAGCAGATTTTCAGGCAGATCACACAATGTTTGATTAGAACGCTGGTCGAACTTGTTTCTTCAGCGCACCACAGACTGGTCGGGTCCGCTTGGTCGCCCAGTACGAGCACGCCGCGCCCTGGCACTGTGGTTGTGCCACAGACGGAGACCGCGTTGCTGCGATTTGTGGGCCGGAAACCACCACAAACCCCCAACGCAAAATAAGTTAAGCTACATCCGGAGAGTGCCACCTTGCCCAACCCTGTGAATAATACAAACTGCGCAAAAAAAAAAGAACAGAAAGCTATTCAATAAAATAATTAAAAAAAAACATTAACTGGACCCGACAGGTCTGGAGGATCCAGCCGTGTTCTGAGCCGCTCTGCTTCACAGCAAGTTCAGTCTCTGTCCCTGAAACTCTACATCCAACTTTCACATCAGTCTTTCTCAGTTCCTCTCCCACTCGTCGTTTCCTATATGCATTACTATCATTATTATTAATATTATTAGGTGGAGTACACTAAAGAGGAGTGTTTGTGCTGTGAGGGAGAACTGCGTCGCTGAACAATTTTGTAATTTACTTCACAAAGTAAAGTGTAAAGTGTGTTCCATTCATTCTGCCATTCTTCCACTCAGTTGTGGACCTTAAATCAAGAAGCTGGTGTTATAATGAATCGTCCACACATCTCGACTAGAGCGATCATTTGGTCTGGATTAGGGGTGCAATGATTTGTCGATTAATCGGTGACTAATCGATTATAAAATGAATCGACAACTAATCTAATAATCGATAATCAGCAAAGAATTGAATCGTTGTTATTGTCGGCAGTTTTGAGCAGATGTTTCCAGATGTTATCCACACAAATTTGACATTCATTCATAATTTCAGAAAATATTAAACATTAAATGGGTCGAATTCATAAAAAATGCACAAATGGAGAAAACCATGAAAATAGTATGGTGTAAATGACATGTAATATCTTTGTTGGCAGACGATGTAACTTAAATTTTGTACATAACATGGTAAAAAAGCCACATTTGACTAGAGTTCAAGTTAACAGGATTAATTTCTCTTGCTGTGAAAATTTGAGGTATTTTAAAAAGAAAAATTATCCAACCCATTAATCGGTGAATTGTTTCAATAATCTGCAACTAATAGACTACTACAATTATCGTTAGTTGCGGCCCTAGTCTGGATTAAGCAGGCTTGAAAAAAAGTGTCAATCAAATGACGTTATCGAATCTCAGCGCAGGTAGGTGTGACAAGTGCTGTGGAGGCCCGCGTCTCGATTCAAACAAAGCCTGCCTTAACGGGGCACTGATTGGATCACCAGAATGTGGACATCAAGATGATTTGTCTGCCTGGTTGGTCCAGACCCACCCAACCGCCCCGTCGCGAGCATGGATGATTCGTTGATTCTTGCTTGCCAGGCTAGCAGGGTGTAGGAACTAGCTGCTGTAGGGTGAGGTAGGAGTGTTTGAACTAAACTTCTGATGTCAACGATTCAAATCAATCAAATACGCCTTTGATAATATTTAATTCATACATTTTCCTAAAAATTAATCAAATATGTTGACTATGAAAATCTCTACTACAAAGCAGTCCATGCAGGTTTAAAGTCCTGTCTTGCATCTTACCATAATATTCAGCAGTGGCAAGAAAGTCCAAAAATAATTAAATCGACTAGGGCTGCAACTAACTTATTTTGATCAACAATTAATCATCCTTGTTCATTAAATCGACTCATTTTTCCTTTAAAAACAGAATGATTACTAACATGAACGTTTATTAAAAGTTTGAAATATAAATATTGCAAGCTTTTTGCGTTTTCGCTATCTCTGTGTATTGCTAACATTTCCGTTTCTCAGTATTGGCATTGAAAAGCCTACTCTTCCGTGCCGATTTATTGTGCTTTCAGCTAGTATGCGTCATTAACAGTAGAGGGTGGGGCCATCACACTGGGAATGCCAACTGATAACATATATTCAACATATTTGAGCAGAGAATGGGCCAAACAAGTAAACGATTTTAGCCGCCGATAATTGCCGATAATTGCGATAATTGCCGCCGATTAATCGATTATCAAGTAATCGATTGTCATCTATTAAATCGCTTACAGGTCTAAAAATCAACCAATAAAATGAATGATAATTGCATAGTGAATGAACCAAAACCCAACATCCCTACACTAAACAGCTGTGCGCATTAGGGAATGCAAGGAACTGAGCAATATATCGGATTGAGACAAATTTCTATTCAGAAATGCATTTTCTAAGCAGAGAAGCTGAGATGGGTTGCTGCTGATGGCTAAGGTTAAGTCGCTCAGGCATCAGCCAGACGAGGGCTCTCCTCCAACACAAAACCTCTTTCAGTGGCTCCATCACTTCACTCAATGTGCAAATTCTTTAAAAAAAAAAACGACCTCCATCTCGCCCTCTACGGCCCTTCGCCATCGTCCTCCGCTGACGGCTCCTTCAGAGGCGGCGTACGACCAGCACGGTGGTCAGCACGCCGGCGAGGAAGACGGCCGCTGTCTGCCAGGTGGGAGGACCGAAGTGGGAGCGCAGTCCTTCCTGTCGACCAGTAGGGAGGATGTTACGGTGTGTTTGCATCAAAACTACACAATGCTTGTAACGGTGTAAGAAGTCCTGAAAATGCAGTGTAAGATGATGGGAAGATTTAATTTAAAATAGGTTTGAATAATTATGTTCCCGGACCAACAACAAACTTCTTTTTCAGCGAGTACGGTGTATTGACTTATTGAATATTCTAATTTGTGCCGAGTTAACATGCCGAGTTTCAACAAGCCGTCTTCTGCTCTTGCATCATAACACCATAACATGATGTTTGAAGTAACATGGACAGTGAAAAATGTGGTACCAAGCCCCCCTGCATGATGTATAAATGTAAAGCACTAACGTCATTTCTGGCAGGTCATGATATTAAGAAGTTTGTTGCCCTCCCCTTCATTCATTCCTTATTGATCCCCTCAGCTGATTAACTCTCTCCCCTAGCTGGCCAAACAGCTTCGGCACGGGCTATAAATTCTACCCGCGCTTAAACTGTATACTGCTCGTTTTGCTACCCACCACCTTCCCCTGCCCCTCCTAATCAAAATAAAAAATATTTTAAAACGTTGTGTATGATGTTACATGTTCTCTTGCCACGTCGCTTGGCTCTGTTCATGGGGGGTTAACCATCTCACCCTGCGTGCCGGGGCGAGAATCCCCTAAACTACTGCTGCCCTCTCACCCTGCATGCTAGGGTGAAAATTCTCTACACTACTGCACCCCTGAATTATTGCTTTTCCATGGTACTCATGGAAATAGGGGGGTGGGGGGCATACTAACATAATTCTAATTTACAATAAAGAATTGCTTCTTAATCTTCTGTTGTGTTTCTTGACTAAAATGGTTCTGACAGAAATTACAACAACATGGAGAGTGAAAAATGTGGTACCCAGCCACCCTGCTCCCGGATCCAGGCCATGACGTTCTCTGCAAGGTAGTCCATGGTCCAGGAGATGATGGTCCTAATGATGTCTGGGAGGCTGGTCAGGAGAGCCTGGTGGAAACAAACTATTTATGTTTAGAGATACTTTGTACAGAACATATGGTAGCGAGTTGTCTAGTTACTGTGCTTTGTGCCATTGGCTGTGTCCGAAATCACTCCCTATTCCTTATATAGTGCACTATATGGGGCGCACACCATTTTGTAGGGGTGTCTGAATACACCATGTACCCTATATAGAGCACTCAACGTATCCCACAATGCACGGCGAAAAGTAGTGAGCTTTGATGTACCCTAGACCAAGCAATATAACCCATAATGCATTAAAAATGAACGTAAACTAACACAAATATGGCGTGACAGAGGTCAATAGCAACCGACCACGGCAAATAGTTGTAAAAATAAAATAGTGTAAGTACTTTTGACTTCCTGTGATGATTGTTGAATTTTGTAATGCTATAATAATTTTGACTGTGCCTGCGCTAGTGTCCGAAATGTTGGTTGTTGCCGTTAATGCACTCACTATAAGTGAGTGCACTATATAGGGAGTATGGAGTAGGGGATAGGGAGCGATTTCAGACACAGCCTATGTTTCAAACTATATCTAAACATAAGAGCTTTTCTGGGGGAAATTGTGTTTGCAGGTATTTATTTATTTAAAGGTATTTATGACTCGGGGTCTGCGTAGACTGAGCGGTTATGGACACCGCACCTAACGCGACCCCATTCATGTTAGTGGCGCTGTGTCTACCGCAGCGACCGCAGTGTCGCGAGTTCGACTCTGCTCGTCGACTTGTCTGCAAGGTCTATTCCCGATCTCTTCAACCGTTTCCGACTAATCCTATCCAAGAAAGATGTAAAAACAGCGGAAAAGAAATAACTTAAAAAACAAAAATAAAGGCATTTATGACTGACCTTGATGACTAGGCGGCAGGCGAAGTAAAACAGCGCCACCACACGCCCCCAGTTGAATTTCCCATCAGAGAAAATCTCCAGCGCCACCCTAAGGAAGACATCCTTGGTGGGCTTCAGGGCAGAGTCGTTGATCAGCCTGAGAGAGAAAAGAAATACATTGGATGCAAAACATTATCTCTGAAAGACAATGAAGACATTCTCAATGGAAATACTTTTCTCACAAAATGCCTAGAGGCTGTTGCCATTTTCATAGCATGCCGCCAGCATAACACAATGTTGATGTGAACAATAACAAGGCTGACAACAGTAACACAAAACGATCAAAGCAATACGTATACAATACAAGTAATGATAATAAGTTTGGATTAATGTGTGCGTGTCTTCCGATTAAACAAAGAAGACACAAAAAGTCGGAAAAGGTGATTGTCAATTAGGATTGAGCGATCACGTGACTTGTGTTCGAGTCCACTTCCAAACGCATGGCATTGGTTGCGGAGGAGCTCATTATACATAGTAGGAGCAGTCTCAAATGTCAACAGCCGCTCCCCGTTCGCCTGTGCGGCTGCGCGCACCTGCACGTTCCATTAAGCTACAAGTTGGTGCCTCCGAGATAATGCGGCCACCTCGTTGGTGCGTACACGGTCACGTGGTTCTACACACAGAGTTGTGAGGCATCTCGGACGCACCAACAAAGGAAACGCAGCATTGAAATACTAATACTAGATGCTAGACACCTCTTTGACAAATATTTTAGGTAACTTTAATGGAATCTGAATATAAATGTCTGCGTTTCTTCGCATCCAACAGCAGCCATAAAGACGGCGTCTTTCCGTCTCGTCGGATTGCGGTAAGGTTCCATTTGGGGAAACGAAAGAAATGTAACTTGCGCGATCATGTTCCACAGCCTTTAACGCAGCTATTCCCAAGCATGACGACTTTCGGGAATGCTTGCGCAATGTAAACAACTCCATGTAACAAATCCATGCAACTCCGCCTGAAACGAGGAGGTTCTACTCCTCTCGTGGAAGCAGGCTTCCATGACTGACGTCACCATCTTGTTCCCAATTGTCTGCTCTAGATGCTTTCATGTTGTAATTCTGACGTTGTCGCATTTTATGATTGTGATGTTGCTCGGATCGCAATGTTGTGTTTTGTGATTCAGATCAGAAATTGTATCGTTGCTATTGCGATGTTGTATTGTTAGGTGTGTGGCTGTTGTCATATTGTGATTGGTTACCGTTGCAGCTGTGTGTTCCCGTCCAGGTCGTCCCCAATCTGTTGCAGACACTGAGCCAGCTGCCTGTGGGTGGGGTCAGTCAGCTCGGTTCCGCCCAGTTCCGAGCGAGTCACCACCACATCAGAGTCTGTGTTCCGTCTGACTCGCTCGTATATGAAACTTGAAAAGCACATGTTATTACTTCAAAGACATGTTATTATTCTAATTATGGTCGTCAATGATCTATCGGTAATGAAATTCGATGGGCATATAAAATCTATTCCACCTGTTCCAGCAAAATAAAGACAAAGACAGAGGAGGTTCCTCGCAATCCAATGAGGGGATTGGACATTAATATTTACAGATGGGAAAACGAAAGACCATTTTGTTCAAAATCTGCCATGAAGTAGGACTTTTAATCTAAAGTTTTATCTTCAAAAAGGAAAATTTGATTTCCGATTTGTTTCAATTTACAAAAATGTTATTTTCAAATGTTGGAAACGGCGCCACCTTTTGGGATTGGCGAACAGAGACCTCCTTCATGGACATATATCCATTTGTTACAAGGCCTCAAGGGGAGAAATTTGGTTGACTTACTCCTGTAGCAGGGCAGTTCCCACTTCGATGATTTTATCTCCACCAGCTGGCCCTGAAGACAAAATAAAAAAAAAACACTTAGCCCACAGAGAAGAACATATCAAAGCTAGTGAAAACACACACATTTAGCACATGTGAGCAAAAACCAAACATTAAGCTCAAAAGCAGATTTGAGCTTAATGTGCCAGAAGTCTTTTTGTTTACACATGTGATTGAGGAGATGTCAGATTGAGTTACAACGACAACACTAATCTTTTATTTATCTGGTTCTCACATCGAGTCATCATCAACACTTCTCACAGTATTATTTACTCGCCAGCACTGCCCAGGCTCAAAGGGAGTCAGAACAATAGCTTATTGTTATGATAATAGCCTTTCTCACAGGCTGTGGGAGAATTTACCAAGAAGACAACCACAGTTCTATTAAGATCACCAGATTAACATCATATGAATAATTTGATAACTCAGACAAAATCAAATAAATGCAGGAATGAGGCGTAACACTGATCTCATACGATACACGGATGACATAATATTTTGTATTGGGGCTGCAAATGATTAATCTGACTAATTGACTATGAAATTAATCGACAACTAATGCACTAAATTTGATATTACTTAATTTCGGAAGATCCAAAAATGATTAATAATTACACAACAATAATTAGACAATTATCAACATTATTGATTTAAAAAGATGAATATGAAGTAAACCATCAAAATATTATCGTATACATTAATTCTAGTGCGTTGGGTATTGTGAGGCAAAATTGACAAGATTCATTTCTGTGTCGCTGTGAATATTTTGGGGATTTTTTTGAAAGGAAAAATATCTAACTGATTAGTTACTGATTATTGAAACGATTAATCGACTACTCGACTAAATAGTCAAGTGTCAATAAGTCAAAATGTCAAGAGTACCGGTAATTTTGAAAGTAAAAAGCAATAAAAAAATATTAATCATTTGTGTCAGGAAATAATATTTTCTTAGCCGTCGTGTGAGAGGGACATCTTTGAAAATACTGTATTAATCTACCATGAAACGTATGCACTAAGGCAATAAATAGCACACATTAGTTTAATACTGAATTATGTATTCAGTATTTTTAAACATCACATGGTGACACGGTGGCGCAGTGGTTAGCATTGCTGCCTCACAGCTAGAAGGTCCTGGGTTCGAATCCCAACCCCGACAGGTCCTTTCTGTGTGGAGTTTGCATGTTCTCCCCGTATCTGCGTACTCCGGTTGCCCCGACCACCAAAAACATGTTAACAACTAGTTAACCTGCTCCAGTCAGTGACCCTGGCCAAGGCACTGGCTCACAATCTGGAAATGGCCCCCGGGCGCTGCGCACATAGCTGCCCACCGCTCGTCAGGGATGGGTTAAATGCGGAGGAAGAATTTCACTGTCCTTATCTTAT
>OMKY01089699.1:0-11299 GCA_900302395.1 Bregmaceros cantori | reverse complement strand
GGGGGGGGCTGGGGGTCGTTGGTCGTCTCTCTCCAGAGCCAGAGCTACTGGAGCTTAGGTGTCCCACATTAGGCAGTGGCCCACATTAGGACAATCCAGCCTACAGTGAAATGTAGTGTTGAACAGTGGAACTTAATGTTAGACACATTACCATAGTTTGCTTTTACCATAGTTTCACTGACATTCATTAGTTTAGGGAGGAGCCAGAGACACTGGAGCTTAGGTGTCCCACATTAGGCAGTGGCCCACCTTAGGACAATCCACCCTACTAAAAGTGACAATGGCATCTCTCTCTCTCTCTCTGGATAGTTTTGCAATATCTTGACTTAGCCGATGTTTCAAATCAATTAGGAAAAAGATGGTAAACGGGGCATCATTTGATTACTTTTAGATTCCTTTTAATCCATTCACTGTCTGCATTTCCACTGTAAAAAAACAACTCAAGAACCCTCTCCAATGCGCTCACCCTGGACCATAGGTTGAGCAGTGCCGCGGGTCCTAATCCCCTCTACGGCTTTTCTGCAATGTCTCCCCCCCGACTCTACATCCCAGTTTCCGATTTAATCCTGTCACTATCTGTCTCAATAAAAAGAATGAACAACTTGAATGAATAACTTTATAAAGAACCTTCTCCAACACACACAAAAAACTCCAAATCTATTCTATTTTTGTTGTGGTTTCTTTTATCCTTTTTGTAAGGCGACCTTGAGAACCATGAAAGTCACCTCTGAATAAAATGTATTATTATTATCATTGGATACGACATGTGAATGCAAAGACCAAAGCAAATTTTTTTAAATGTAAAATAAATTCTTACGTCCTACTCGGCATACGTTTGGCATTTTCCTGAACACCTGCGTCCATTTTCATATGAGTCAATGAATGCACTGTTTTGGTGAACTATTCAAGCAGCTCTATATCAAGGTTCAAACATCGTGCTTTACAAAATTAAAACTACTGACTCGACGCCGGGCATCGAAACTTACCGTACTGAGCGGCCGACACGGCGCTCATTAATATTTCACGCCTACCTGTCACTTACAAATGGCTTCCTGTGTACGGTTACATATTGATCCGAGCAAGATCCAGATCACTTTTCAACTGCATCGGCCCGGCGGTGTCAAGAAAATGCACCCAATGAACCTCTGCAGCGTTCCTTCAGCAGACTTCCGGAGCCTTCCACACAAAACACACCCTCACTGCCAGAGAGATCCTCTTCTTTACATCATAAGCTGTTGTGGAGAATATTGTTATACATGTTAGTAGCCATGATGCTTGGTAATCTATGGTATTTATTATGTTGCAGTTTTGTTTTGTTTTGTTTTTTTCTCTCAACTGAACAAACTCAACAAACACGAACAGACATCAAGAAAAATCAAAAGATAAAGACAAAAAGTAAAAAAGACAACCCAAAATACATGAATCATTTTCAATCATCGAAATATTTATTATGTGTTATTTTTCGACTCCTCACATTTCTACATTCAGCAATGTTTACATTTGTAGCCTAGTTTATTGCTCTTGTCATCACATTTGATTAATATTGTGTAAGGACCCAAGAGACGTTCAAGAGTGGAGCTAGAAACTCCTTTAATGGAATGACAAATAGAGAATACTCAAGGTGAGTCAGACTATGAAACATATAAACAAGTCTATCTAAGGAGAGTCTCTGGCACGATGACGTAGCACGAGTGTCCCCGAAGGAAAAGCAGGAATGTTCGTAGAAGTGTAGATGATGAATACTCAATTTCGGGGAAGAGGGAGACGAACCAGGTGAGGTGGAGAGACGTGGAGATCCGCTCAGCGTTCAAGGAAATTTTAGCGTCTTCCTTTTATGGTGACAGGGAGCCAATCCCGTTCCGAGTCGGGATGCGGGAATGAGTGGCAGGTGTGTGTGGCATGCGGTGCGTGGAGGACGTCATCCGGCTTGTGCAGTCCACGGACGACTTGTGCCACAACATATAGGCTACTAAATAGTTGCATAGCATAGGCCTAGATGTGACAAGCTTGGAAAATGCATTTTTGTGTTATGGTATAGCCTACCCACCCGCGAGCGCATGTGCACACACCCCGTCCCGAATTTCGGCCAATGTCATCTGGTCACCCTACCGCACAAAGATTTTAACGAAATCCTTTGAATGTGTTCCAGGCTACATCCAAGACTATGTTATCCCACCTGTATGTGGAGGCAGCCAGCAGACGGAGACGCGCTTCTCCCTGGACGGAGCGAGCAGTGCTGGGGATGACTTCTCCGACCACGACATGGAGCATCCCGACAGCCCCGCGTCCAGCGCGACACCAGATACGGCGGGATACCACCTCGTCGCGGTGGACCGACGCTCGCACCAGCACCGCCATAAAAAGGACAAGCGGCACCTCCGACAGAGCGGCTCCGTCGAGTCAGGTGATGACACGGACGACAGCGGTCACGCCGCCGGCGAGGAAGTCGGCGAGACGCCGCGTCGTTTGCGAGGCCAGCACACGTGCGGCGAGTGCGGGAAGTCGTACGCCACTTCCTCCAACCTCAGCCGCCACAAGCAGACGCACCGCAGCCCGGAGGGCCAGCAGGCGCGTCGCTGCCCCACGTGTCACAAGGTGTACGTGTCCATGCCCGCGCTCGCCATGCACGTGCTGACGCACGACCTCCGCCACGCGTGCGACGTGTGCGGAAAGGCCTTCAGTCGGCCCTGGCTGCTGCAGGGACACATGCGCTCACACACGGGCGAGAAGCCCTTCGGCTGTGCGCACTGTGGCAAGGCCTTCGCCGACCGTTCAAATCTACGCGCGCACATGCAGACGCACTCGGCGTTCAAGCACCACGCCTGCCGGAGGTGCAACAAAAGTTTTGCCCTAAAGTCGTACCTCAACAAGCACTACGAGTCGGCATGCTACAAGATCGACGGCTCCACGGGCAACGATGAGTGCGACGCTGGCTCAGAGTTCCACCCCGAGGATTGAGCCGACGTATTCCAATTCGAACTGGATGTCACCAAAATTAGATATCACACTGTGCGGTTCATCTAAGTATGCTATTTCTGTGGCACGTAATAAATAAGTAATAAAGTAATAAAACCATTAGAAGGAGGCATAAGGGAGAGAATATATCTAGTCTCTAGTGCCCAGTAGTGACACTGTACAGTGAGTACACTGAGAGGCTAGCCTGGCAAAGCCAGACCAAATGAATCGGCCACGCATCGGCCACTAGAATGATCATTTGGTCTGGATTAAGCAGCTTTGAAAAAAGGTGTGTCAATCACAGCGCAATTGGTGTGGAGGCACGAATGTGGACAACAATCTGATTTGTCGGCCTGGTTGATCCAGACCCAGCGGACCGTCCCGTTCCAAGCAATGCGTGGTCGATTCGTTGGTTCTGGCCAGGCTAATGAGAGGTCACCCTACAAACGGCAAAAAAACACCGAACATCTGCCTAAAATGTCAGCATGCACAGTACATCAGTAAATACAGTCATCACGTGTTCCCAAACTTTATTTACAATATTGTTTGTGTGGAGCGCAGAAAACATAATTCAATACAAATTGTGTGGCAAAGGTTTGCCCACTAACATTCATCATAAAATATGTTCATCAAATTACCACCACATTGGTTTAAAAAAGCTGCTGCGTCACTTTATGATGGCATTTAATCAAATAATATTTTAAGGTGAAGTAACCGATTCCCAAACCAATCTCTGGAAACACTCGAGATAACTGCATGCTTGTGTAACAGATGTAAGAAGACGACAGGGGGAGCTGCAATTAAATATCACACACAACGCAAAGTACTAGCCAATCAGAGAGAGGGTGGGAGTTCCCACGATGCAGCGGGACAAACAGGATGGTGGGAGAGAATTTAGGACCGTTAGTCTCCAGACAGAACGTAGGTAGGACTACATCTAGCAGTCGATTGCCCATAGTAATTGGCTGGTCAGCCCTTTACTGTCGGTTCAATCACTGCTAAAATTATATGACCATTACACTTGGAATTAATATCTTGCGAGTTCAGGGACAAATACAACTGAAGGAAAAACCAAAGTTTGAAGAACCGTAAATCAATCATTAAACAGCTGGTCCTCAGCGGACGGGTTTGGAATGGACAAAAATATCCAGTCGTGACTGTGAATAATAAAACATACTTTTTGTTAATGCCACCATTATAATGGATGAAGGATGATAATGTCATTGACAGGGTTCGGAAGGGGTTACTTTTTGATTACATTCTAGAAACAACTTGAGCCAAACTATTTTTAACTACAAACTACCACCATTCAGCTCATAATATTGCTGTATAATATAACTTGAAACCGCCTTAAACATATTACATTACGTATTAAAGCTTTAGTACAAAAGTAATCATCGGATTATATAACGTTTGAAGTACTTAAAATAATGTAAATCGAATCATGCAGTAAACAATTTGTTGCATTCATACATTTGTTTGCGCTAAACATATTTAATTCAGGATTAATTCGGACTATATTATGAGTGTATAGCAAATTATTTAGTAAGAATAAGTTGATACGTTTTTTTCTCTAAAAAATTATCCAATAGTAATCCCTGCTGAGGACAAAAACGGCATCTAGAGCGTTGCTCTGGAATCGCTTTGCTGCCACCTCGTGGTCAACGTACTGCAGGACATGTTTGCAGATTTAGTCGAAAAATGTGTCTCGTCTTTTATTTTTTTATTTTTTTTTAATTTAAAATGCAACTCTATTACTGTGTGAACAACGCTTTCGTAGCAAATGAAGCACCCGCTACACGAGGGGAGATTTCAATGTGAATATGAAGTACAACTACCGTTTTGTATATCACTTTTTTTTTTTCAGTATTACTGTGAAAATGTCGCTTATAAATTATTGTAGGCACTTTTCTTCTGTTGCCGAGTGTATTTATTATGCCATGCAAGTATTATTGTATTTAATTTATTTTTATTTATGTTTTTGTATTTATTTATATTCTTATTTGTTCGTGCATTTATGGAATCACAATTGTTGAAAACATAATATGTATGTGAATTTTTCTTAATGCTACACATTTTTCAAGTCCGACTGTTAATTTGGCATCTTCTCAAAGACAGTACTACTTGTAAAACTATTTAATAACATTATTCTAACCATGACCACTTCTTAAACTATTTTGATTTGATTTTTTTTTTTTAATGTCAACGATTTAATAAACATCACTGTTTCATGCGTTGTATTTACTTTCATCTGTGACCTCTCCGGTTGTCAAACCTGCAGCCCGCGGGGCAGAACCGACCCGAGGTAATTGACAAAATTGCTGCAATTTTTAAATGAAAGAAACTGCTGTTCTACATGTGTCCATATGCAAGCAAACTGTTTCCTTTGTGGCAGAGTAAGAAACTGTTTCTCAAATGTTTCCTCATCCTGTGGTCTGGGGACTCATGGGCTGAGGGATCCCCTTTCACATCCATGTCAACTTTCTGTATATTGGGCAAACCATGATTTACTTGAATGCTAAGCAATATATGCAGGTGAAATGGGGAAACAGCCGTTCTACTCAATGGTGGCAATGAAGTAAGACAAGGGGCCTTCTAGCATGGAGTTTGGGGGATATAACACCCTACACCATGTGCTGTTTCAAATTTAGATTCAGATGAGTTTGAAAATTTTAGTTTGGGTCCCAGTCACTTCGTTGTGTTTGGACTTATTTTTTAAATAGTCAATGGGAGCACACTCCTACTGCGTTATTTAAAAAGGATGGTGATCCTTTTTAAATATCTTGCTATTTCACCATTCAATGGTTAACCACTCTGCCTCTTAAAACCTAGCGGTTATGGTTTCTGCCAACAGGCAGGTGTTAATGCTACACCTGTTCTGTACGTGCGTTTGCTATCATCAATTCAGCTACCATAATGTGATTAGAACACAACGACGAGTTAGCGGCCCTCTCGAGTCGCTATACACTTGTATGAGTTCCATCGTGTGATATGAGATCAGCTGGTTGGCCCGATCGCATTGAGTTGCATATTCGGTCTGTCTGTATTGATCTAAATTATTATTGAAAGCCTCCATTCATACTCACATTATTCTGCCAGTAGCTCTGCCGTTTTGTGAGAGTTCAAACAACACTCTCCTTGGGCTTAATGCTTAGTATAGTATCCAGTACCTTCAAGCACATGCATCCATACATCCATTCTTCCATATTGCATGTTCAATGGTAGTTCTAATAACTACCACCAGGAACCGTAACAGGCAAGACCACCCCTGCCCTCGCTCAACCCCTGTCGGTCAAACAGGAGGAGGGGTGAGGGTGGTTGCCGGCAAATATGAAGGTTTGGGGGCAGACGGTTCTGGGAGCAGGTGGCTGTTGGACTTGACCCAGACCCAGGGAGGAAGTTCACCAGGTCATGAGAAGCCCCTGGTCCAACATGGAGGTTCCCGGGGGAGCAGCAAGTATGCTGTAGCCGGCCGGGGAGACGGGGGCTATTTGCAGACACAATGCAGGCTGTAGCCCAGCGGTTAAAACATGAAGAATAGCTGCAGTCTGGCCAACAGTAGAGTTAGCGCTTCCTGTTCCCTGTCTGCAGTCTACAGACCAGTTTTACGCGCAGAAAAAATGAAGCTCTGTGACTAATTATCCGCTTTGCTTCACTTAGCAGTCTTTGTACATTTTCTGAAATACCAACAAAATATGACTCTCAAATAATACATTTTCAATTTCTTGTGTATTTTCTTAATTTAGTTTTTAAATTTCGCCATCTTGAAAGTGTCAGTCTCCAAAATCTAATTTGTGAACCTACCCTAGAGCATTAACACACAGAATACCGGACAAATCCATCCGTGCAAAAGTTATCACGTTAAATCAAGGATCTGCCCCAGTAGACGCCCGCAGCAATATACACAAAAAACTGTTAATCGCGTACAACGCAAATGCCATGACTTCATGTGCCATTAGCTCAGTCTGCTATGAGAGTGCACTACAAAGCACACAAATGTCATAACTGTGCAAAGAGTTGTGAGTTCGCTCCTCTTTACTGAGATACTTTCTGCATGCCTCATACCCCTTCCTCAACCCCTTCCAGCTAATCGTGAATAAAGTCAAAATGGTGCGAATGGACCGCAAGAATATAGTAAAATACCTTAAAAAAAGATAAAGCAGGACTTTGTCAAACACATTAAAATAATTATTCATATTCAGCTCAAAAACTAGTTTGCACAAATGACCCAAATAATAGGAGTAGGATTATGGAGCTGTTCTGTGGTATGCTTCCACAGACGGCACAGAAGAAGGAGGTTCGGCCACAAACTGCACATCTACAGGTGGCGTCAATCCTCATTAGGTCTCCGCCCTCCTCAAAAAAAATGTGCCGTGTCTCAAGTGGCAGACTTGTTTCAGTGGACTGGAATATAGTTCAATGCATTGTTTTTTTTTGTGTGTGCAATGTGTCACAGAGAGTTTAGTAAGCAAGCAAAGTCATTTTCCTAAAAATACAAAAAAAAGAGAGAGAAAAGTTAAGACCTCTACAGCGCCACCTGCTGTGTATGTGCAATTAACCGAGGACAGATGTCGGTTAGAACAAGGATGCAGTACCTACTCCGTAAACAGGGAGTGTGTGTGTGTGTGTGTGTGTAATTCTGAGAGAGTGGAGCGGATGTGTAACTGCAGGGGTCGCTGTGCACACAGACACACTTAATATAACACAACAGAGTACCACAGGAGATGGAACGGCTCTGAAACTCCTCCTGGTAGTCTAGGAGGAGGTCGACGACTGGAACCGTTAGTGACTCAGTAAGTCATGAGTGTGACTATAAATGCCAGTCAACAGTCTGTTCAATATCTGGCTGTTTCTGTAGCCAATCCCTATTCCCTATATAGTGTCACATCGTACCGATGCAATGTTGTTGTGTTGGCATTTCGATGAACTAGATAGTAGCAGTAGTAGTACTATTTATTGTCAGGAGATGGCAGCATACACATAGATATATATTGGATACCACGTTGTAAACAAATGTGTTAAATATCAACAACTGAGATAGATTATGAGATAAAATTAATATACCTATCCATCCATACCACATCTATTTATGTTCACCAGAAGAGCATAATAACAAAATAACATAAAAAATGATCTAGAAATAATTCATAAGTAAAATAATAAATACTAACAAATGACTGTTTTTTTTTCTTTCTAACTGTGCATCAGTGCCACATTACCTAGAGGTCTATAACTACTAAAATAGTAGCAAAATGAAGTGTTGAAAAGCAACAACATAATGTCTAGATATAGTTGTTGTTCACTCATGATCTGAGCCTACCAGAGATTGTTGCAGACATTTTGCAAACCTTTCCTTTTATTTGCAATAAAATTTGGGAGAAAAAAAAACACGCTGGAGCACTGCGAGTTGTTGTGGGTAATATTTCGTTGATTGCTTGCTGAAGGGGGCGTGTCGACTCGCTGTCTCGCCGTGGGCACAATGCCGTCTGCGGATTTAGAACTACCTTTGCGCTGCGAAGATGTCACAAACTGGGCGTAATGAGACAAGAGATGACACCAATACCATGGTTAGAATCGTCCCATGTCCCCTACATAGTGCACTCTGTGATGTGTGTGTGTGTGGGCACCTTTGAGTGTGCATGTGCGTGCGTGCGTGTATGTGCTGGTTCTGGTTCCATGTTGGTGGGGTTATGCGGACGTGACGTGTATTGTCCGGCGCTGTTATGCGCGTGCTGTTCTTACCGCCTGGTTGTAATAAATGGCTTGGAACCTGCAGCTCTGGTCCGCTGTTAATGTGATACCACCACGGTACACTACATGGTGTCAGATCGGTCCCCGTACGCGCCTCCGTGAAGATCAAGAATAATCGCTCCGGTGACGACGACGGTGTAGCCGCGCAAAAAGAAGGAAGTTGACTTACCGGCAAGAAGCGGATCGTGTCGCCATGGCGATGCAGATGATGACTCCCCCGCCCCCGCTGTTAATGTCAGGTAATTTAGCGGAGAACTGGCGAAGTGGAAGCAACGGCTGAGTCTATACTTCGTGGCGGTTGGCCTTGATGATAAACCGGACGAAAGGAAAATTGCCGTTCTTCTTCATTGCATAGGGGAGGAGTCATTGGAGATATACAACACGCTGGAAATCGCATATGCAAATCCAGACGCGCCAAAAATAGACGAAGTGCTAAATGCATTTGAAGCCTATTTTGCCCCAAGAAAAAACACAGTATTTGAGCGCCACCAATTTTGGGCTCACAAGTTTGATGAAAATACTGGCATTGATAAGTTTGTCACTGAACTGAGGCAAAAAGCACGAAACTGTGAATTCAAAGAGGAGGATCTAATGCTGAGAGACAAAATTGTGTTCAGCATGATCGATGACAGACTGAGAGAGAGGTTGCTTTCCATATCAGACCTTTCACTGACTAAAGCAATAGATGTGTGCCGGGCCAAAGAAGTGACATCAGCACAATCAAAAATCATGGCAACTGACACAACAAATGAAAAATGTGTGCATGCTCTACAAAAGACTCCACGCAGAACATGCAGCCGGGTGCACAGCCATCAGTAAAGCAGGCACCCAAAGAACAGACATTCCAATGTAGCCGATGTGGTAGGACCCATGTCCCGAGACGCTGCCCCGCATATAACGCTGTCTGCCACAAGTGCAGTGGTAGAAACCACTTTGCTACTATGTGTAGAGCCACTAAAGATGTTGCCCCGGTAGATGTCGACACAGAACAAGTGGATGCATTGTTCATTGGCGCATTGTCAGAAGCATCCTCCAAATCACATTCTCTTGATGACGAGGGGGCGTGGCACACCAGTCTGCGTATTGGGCGCAAGAATGTCCTTTTCAAACTGGACACTGGGGCCTCAGCCAATGTTCTGCCGCAACACATAGCAGACAGTCTGTCAGTGAAAATGACGGTGAAGCCAACAAAGACTGTTCTCCTTGCTTACGGTGGCCAACGCATAGTCCCAAATGGGCTGGTGACGCTTCATGTACAGACAGAGCGCAGGCAGGCCCACTTGGACTTTTTCCTCACGGAAGCTTCCGGGACAGCCCTGTTGGGTAAGGCAGCGTGTGTAAAACTGGACCTAGTGAGGAGGGTGCACACTTTGTCTCGCCCTGCACCACGCACAAAGGAAGAGCTGCTCACCCGCTACAAGTCAGTCTTCACAGGTTTGGGCGAGTTCCCGGGTGAGCACCACATATATACGGACCCCGCGGTCCCACCTGTCATCCATGGGTGCAGAAAGTTTCCATTCGCCTTGCAAGGCAGACTACGAGACACAATACACGATCTTGAGAAGCGAGGTGTGGTGACTAAGATCACAAAGCCCACAAAGTGGGTGAGCAGTCTCGTTGTGACTGAAAAGAAAAACCACACACTGAGAATCTGTCTAAACCCTAGTCACCTCAACAAGGCTGTGCTGCGCCAACACTACAACATTCCCACACCAGAGGATGTGCAGTGTAAGCTCTCTGGCAAGCAAATTTTTACCATCCTTGATGAGAAAGATGGTTACTGGCAGATCAAACTGGATGAGGAGTCGTCTGAACTGTGCACTTTCAACACACCATGGGGACGGTACAAATTCAACCGTCTCCCATTTGGAATAAAATCAGCGAGTGAAGTGTTCCAGCAGACCAACTCTGAATGCTTTGGGGACATAGAGGGCGTGTCCATCATAGCAGACGACATGATAATTGCCGCGTCTGACAAACAGGAGCACGACCTCATCCTGCAGAGGGTCATGGAGCGAGCAAAGAGTCTCAACGTCAAGTTCAATCCTGACAAGATTCAGTACATGGTCAGTGAAGTGAAGTACATGGGGCACATTATTAGTGCTGATGGTGTGCGCCCAGACACAGAGAAGGTGAGAGCAATCACACACCTTCCCCCGCCGACCGATAGAAAAGCACTTCTAAGGCTGCTTGGCATGACCCACTACCTGGCCCAGTACATTCCCAATGAGTCGTCGCTCACAGCGCCCCTCAGGCAGCTTCTTCGAAAGGACGTGGACTGGCAATGGCACCCTGAGCATGATGCGGCGCTGGATAAGCTGAAAGCAGCCATCAGTTCAGCTGCGATACTTCGTTTTTTCCGACCAGGGGTGCCAGTCACTATACAGGCAGACGCGTCAAAGGATGGACTGGGGGCCTGTCTCATGCAGAAGGGACAACCGATTGCTTATGCATCAAGGGCGCTGTCTGATGCAGAGCGCAACTATGCGCAAATAGAAAAGGAGTTGTTGGCCATAGTGTTCGCCCTGAAGAAGTTCCATCAGTATGTCTATGGGGTCCCAGTGACTGTGCAGAGTGATCTTCAACTGCGCCA
>OMKY01089691.1:10214-20350 GCA_900302395.1 Bregmaceros cantori | reverse complement strand
CGTGCGTACACGCACGCGCACACACGCGCGCGCACACATACCCATGAGCGCACGCACGTGCGCGCACACAAACACGCTATAGTAAACGGACGGCGCTCGTTGTGACGTGTCCGCCTCTCTCCTTCTCTCATTCACAATCCTCCCATAGAACGCAGTGGTTGGGGAGCCGTGGGCTGGTGTCGACGGTGGTGCGGGGCGAATCTCATTGAACTGGGGTTCCGGTCGAGTGCGTGGGGGGGTTGGGGGGGATCCGATTGAACCGCAGCACCGGGCGAGTGCGGTGATTCGCGAGGAGGGGTCGGATTGACAGCGCGTGCCGTTCCAACGTGGGGAGAACGTTGTGGGCTCCACAGCTCCCAGGCTATATTATCTATGTATTATTTTGCCTGCGCTGCGTGACTAAACGGCCACTCGCGTGCGTGTTCCACGTGCGCTAGAGTGTTTTTTACATTGTTTCCTTTTATGATGCGAGTTTGGATTTCATCTCAGGGGTTAGCCCGGATGTTCATAGTGACATCAGAGCGATAAAACGCTATGACGAACATAGACGTCTTATGCACACAACTTGTGGATTTATAAGACGTGCATGTTCGTCATAAGCATACAAAGGGTTAAGGCCATTAAGGCAGATTACACTGCAACCGTACACACCAAATGTCGCTTGGGTCTGGCCGCGAACGGGGGGTGTGGGGGCACCCTCTCGCTCTCCCGGAGCTCCGGAGACTCGTCCCGTGGGTGACGGGAACTTCTCACTGGAAACGCATTTCAGTTTTATTTTATTTAAACCAGTGTTAATTTCGTCAACCATGACGATGACAAATTGTTTGTCGACGACCCTTTTTGCAGAGACGATGATGAACGAAAAATGTTCCCAGAAAATACAAATATGACAAGAATTAAAGAATATTTTAGACCTGACTAAATTTACAAGCCATGGACGAATGGACATTGAAAAATGTGATGATTATAATTAAATTGTAATTTGTAATGCGCATTGTTGCACTGCCCTGCGGCCTGCACAGGCCACACCGCTGCTAAGCAGGTGTAACACGTGTCATGGCGTCGGGGTTTGCTGGGAGAATATTTGATATTTGGAGTCATTTTTCATATGATACAAGGGAAAATAAGACGACTTGTATGGTGATTGATCATTCCTCCGAGCCGTATGGCAAAAGGTAAGGAACGCACACGTCAACAATATGCATTTAAGATTAAAATGAAAGCATGTGTTCTTACTTATTTGTAGATGAAGTTGAAAAGTACCGAGTAATATTCCGTCCCATCGTTTGCACTTTGCAGTAGTCCTCCCGGAGTAAGTTCCCCGCTGTTTGTAATAATCCAGTTTCGAAAAGTTTTTTAGCGTTGATTTTTCCATTCCATCACGATTCCGACAAATGTCAGAGAAATCCCGATGAAAAAAAACGGCTCGCATCAGCATCTCCATGCCATCACAGTCCGACAAATGTACGAGAAATCCTGGTTTAAAAAAACTGCTCGCAGCAGCCTAATCAGCAATTTTTCCTTCCTCGCGTGGACAGCAGCGTGCCGCAAATGAATGCGCAAACCTATAGCTGTCTATACCCGGTCACCGTAGTGATTGCGGCCTCGCGGACTGCACTTGACGCATCACGGCCCGCCATTATATCAATGCGCCTTTTCGCACATGTATTTGAATAACAAATATGCAACATGCAACATTTTAAAAGTACATACATAGGACAACTAATGCAGTAATCGATGATTGCCAAGGAGCTGAATAATTGATATTGACAGCAGTTTTCTACTGACACCACCACCTATTGACCGTTGACACACACACATTTGATATTACTTAATAATTTCTGAAAATTCAAAATATGATTAATAATGATTCAATATTATTGATTTAAAAAAATGAATATAAAGACAACCATCAAACTATTAGTGTAATGACTTTGCCCTAAATTGTAACTAAATTGTTGTACATTTGTTGGCTGTCTGTCATGAACCAAAATTGACTACATTTCAAGTTGACAAGATTCATTTCTGAGTTGCTGTGAATATTTTAAGGATTTTTATAAGGAGAAATATCTAAACGATTAGTTGTCGATTATTGAAGCGATTAATCAACCAATCGACTATTGAAATAATCTTTAGTTGCAGCACAACATTGTGATCTGTTTTAAAAAGTTCATCATTGTTCGGACTTTGGAGTTTGGATCCTATTTTTTTTTTGTTTACAGTACAGTGTGATTTATTTTAAAAAGAATCAGTGTTGTTTGGATATATATTTTACTGTACAGCTACTAGAGTGTAGTCTAAAAAAAATGGATTTTACTGTACAGTTACTACAATGATATATGTTTAAAAAAGAATCAGTGTTTTATTTAGAAAAGAAAATCGATGTGTGGACTTGTGAAGTTCATTCTGCACAGGGTTATATAAATAAAATATAGAAAAAGAGAAGCAGTGTGTGGAGTTCTATTATTAGCAGTGTTGAGTCTGTTGACTAATTTGACTAAAATATGACTACAACTAAAATTGATTTTCGTTATTGTAACTAAGACTAAGACGAAATTGGGATGCAATGACGAAAATATGACTAACTAAAATTGATTTTCGTCATTGTGACTAAGACTAGACGACATTTAAAAAAACGCTGACGAAATTAACACTGGTTTAAACGTTAGGTCGTGCATTTGTAGGCTGCCTAATTCAAGTTCTTGCCTTTATGCTAATTGTGTTTCAGTTTTATTTTGTGTATATCAAGTATATTCTTGGTTAGATTTCATTTTGTGAATTTTAAATTACATTCTGCACTGGAAAAAAAATATTTTGTTTAAATTGTGAAATAAAATTCAGTTTTTAGCGCTGTTTCATAATCGTGATTTTAAATTATGGTTTAAATAAGGGTGATCATGATTTTTTTTTCATGATCGTCCAGCCCTAATACACACCAATATACATGTAGCCAATATACATGAGTCTTATCCAGCCTTTGTCTCCATCCTCTGTGTGTGTGTGTGTGTGTGTGTGTGTTGTACAGCTTGCCAAGAATGTGGGGAATGCAGGCTTTAATGAAATCATGGAGGGTGCTTTGGTGGCGGAGCACGGAGTGAAACCTACCCCTGCTAGTGACATGTAAGACACACACACACACACAAATCACACGTCAAAATATTACAGTATAACTTCATTGTAAAGAGTTTTAGCCAGAGTTAGTAACTTAATTTTACCAAATTTGACTATTTTGAGTTGTCAAAATTAATGTCTTGTAATTGTTAATCCATATAAGGAATTATTTTGGCGAATTTGTCTATTAATAATTACTTTCAATAATCGGCAAGTAATCAACGATTAATTAACACTAGCAATTAACTTGAATTTCTACAAGTCCTCTTCAGGGTTTGTACCATATCTTCCGAAATCTTGATGTTCCCAAATCCTGTTTAGTCATAGTAGGGTTAGGGGTTAACTGTAACCCTAACCCCTACCGTAACCCCACTAAACCACCTGCTCCCATTCCAAAATCCCTATGTTCTGAAATGAAGGGCTGAATCTCTGAAGATAGACTTTTTGGACGCTCCCCCTGACTTTCCTCTCTCTCCCTGCAGGCAGTCCAGGAAAGAGTTCATCACAGCCAAGTACACAGAGAAACGCTTCGCCCGGCGCCGTTTCCCGGACGCTGCGGCCCGACTCCACACCCTGTGTGAGGCTGTGAAGGACCGGGACATCTTCTCTCTCATCCAGGTCTATGCTGAGGGCTTGGATCTCATGGAACCCATCCCCCTGGCCAACGAACATGTTAGTACACATGCTAATATATACAACATGTTAGTACGTGACTTGATGGTCTGGACCAACCAGGCAGACCAATAATATTGTCGCCCACGTCCGGGCGATCCAATCAGCAGCCTGTTAAGGCGGGTCTTGTTCGAATCAAGACGTCAGTCTCCTCACCACTGGTCACGCCTACTGTGCTGTGATTTCATAACTTCATTTGATTGACATTTCATGGATTTGTTGTGGATTGTGTGAAATGTAGGAACACGGAGAGACTGCCTTACATCTTGCCGTGAGGCTGGTGGACCGGACCTCGCTCCATATCGTAGACTTCCTCACTCAGAACAGGTGAGAGTGACTTCTTGTTTTCATGATATGAATGAATGAATCCAAATCAACACATGACAATATAACAAGAAATAAGTTGATAACAATTTTTAAAAAGGCAGATTATTACAAATCAGTGTAGCAGGCATGATCGCCAGCTTTAAACCGGGGGTCTGCAAAAGGTCTGAATGTGCAGTTAACACAATGCAGCCTTCCTCCAGCCTTCGGAAACGTTGCACATCGCTAGACGCTTGCATTGGGTCTGGGGAAATCAGGGTTGCCGTCGGTACGGAATCAATCGATCAATCGACGTGGATGTGGGGGGAGTTTACTACTAATATAGTAATAGCATAACAGTACTAATAATATAATGGTAATGGCATGATGGTTGTATTAACAAGAGAACAGTAGTACTGCAGTGGTAAGAATAGTAGTACCAGAGCAATGGTTGATGTTCACACTGCACTATGGAGTACTAGTAGTGCTTGTCCCCTAGCAAATGGTGACTTGCGGCTAATGTTTAGTTCACTTTAACAGTTTCTGCAACTTATGAGTTGCTTGAGTTCAGAAGCAGTAGAGCAGTGAGGAAGAAGCTATTTCTGAACCTGGTAGTCTTAGTGAGTAGGGCTCGGAAACGTCTGCCAGAGGTTTTTATTAAAGGAAGCGAGCTAAGCAGCTCTGGTGTAACAGTTTATCAGTAATTCTGATGTAGACTGGCCACTGTCTGGGTGTGACACTTTCTCTGTCTCCAGTTTAAAGCTAGTGAAATAACACTTTGACTCTTTGTCTTCAGTTTAAACCTAGTGAAATAACACTTTGACTCTCTCTGTCTCCAGTTTAAACCTAGACAAACAGACCGCTAAAGGCAGCACAGCCCTGCACTACTGCTGCCTGACCGACAACAGTGAATGTCTGAAACTGCTGCTACGGGGAAAAGCTTCCATAGATATTGGTAGGAGTTAACACACACTCTTAACACTCGAAAGTGAAATTTACAGACACACACAACACACATGCATGTATTGGCCCATGGAAAAATTCCAGAACGCTTTGAAATTGCACCTCGGGGTGTCTTTGTCTAACATACGCAAATTTGTGTAGACTAATTGGAAACGTGACTACGCCAGCGGATTGATCAACCCCTGGGACCGACAGAGCGGGGGAGGGCGTATGTTTTTTTTTCTGTCGAAACGTCCAAAGAACCCGTTCTGGAAAACCACTGACGATGTAGTCTTGCCAATTTTAGGCTGCAGGTTTTGGAACTCTAAAATTCATGCACATAAACTGAAAGGTTCATGCTCAGAAGTGGACATGTTGGTGATTTTTTTTCTGACGTTCCAGCAAAGCTGGACATGGGATTTGAACCTGCGGCACTGCTCAACCCATGGTCTAGAGGACACCCTCTCTGTGCACCCCCTATCTATTGTAATTTAATAACACAATCAGAAAACCACAGTGACTCATCATGGTGCCATACTAGATCAGTTACTACAAAGTTGATGTCCTGCATGTATCCTAAAAAACATTAAAATCTGGTTGAATGATTTAAATATTTATAAAGTTTTACAAACACTACAATCCAATTTCAAATCATTTTTTTTTGTTTTGTTTGTTTTTGCACTCTGTCGTCTGAGCTACTGTGCCGCCAAGATCAACATTTTTAAATGTGATATAAAAATGTCATTTTTATATCACATAAAAAGAAGAAAGAAAAAAAAAGCAAAAGTCATAAGTTACGAAATTCAGTTGTTGGCAGAAGGACGAGCTGTGGTAATACGACTAAAGTAAAAAATGGTACAGCTGCAACCGATTAATCGTTGATAATCGATTATTGAAACTAATTTGATAATCGATTTAATCGGCAGTGATTAATGATTCCATGGTTTGGCCTATTCTCCGCTCAAACGTGTTGAATATATGTTGTTCCCAATGCAATTTTTCCAGTGTCAATGTCCCAATACAATAAAGACAACACGTAAGCTTGTGTGAAAGTCTGAAATGTTATTATTTAGCCTGTAAGAGTAGGCTCTTTCATATTATTACTATAATATGGAGATAGCGAAATAGCAAAACGTTTGTAATATTAAAATTGCAAACTTTTAATAATGTTTCATAATCATAATTAATGGTAATTTAATGAATGCGCTTGTTCCGATTTTAAAGAGAATAAAGCGATTAATCACCAGTAGAAATGGCTGATTAATTGATCAAAAATAATCGTTAGTTTCAGCCTTAGAAAACAGTTGAGACTGTTAACTTGATTCAGGGATATTCATACATTTATTCATACATTTGTAGATTTTATAGTTGTTAATCGTGTAGTGGTTTTAGCTCTAAAATCAACCACCTATCTAAGGTAGTAAGGTTGATGTATTTTTAAAGGCTGCGTGTGAAGCAGTTGTGTTGTGGTTGCCATGGTGACTCGGTGTACATAGAGCTGCCTTATTAGTCAGTACGGACAGCTTCCTGGTGGGGTGGCCAAGTTTCTGTTGCAGCTCTGTTGTTGTTCAACCAATCTTTTGACTGTTAGAGGAGTTATTTGATTTTAAGTTCAACATGGTGGCTTCCTCCTGAGAATGACTGAAGAAATGAATATTTGGCAGTAGGGTGACCCTGGGAAAAAAACCCAGAACCGAGGTTTTTCAGCTGGGTTACGTTTGGTGGGTCCGATACAATTTTGTTTGTGTACTTTTTTACTTTCAGAGTACATTTTTTCACAAGTTACTTTCTACTTTTACCTGAGTAAATTTGAGGTGAAAAAAATACTTTTTACTGAGATGTCAGCAATTTACTACGCGTTACATCAACTTGTCCTCTAGCGACACCCGTTGGGAACTGTTGGCACATATGTTGACGTCATATCTCTCTCTCCTTCTCGGGCACTCTCTCGCTCCGGGTATCGTAAATCAACTTATTTTAACTTCATTTTTTTCATAAAATTTCATTTTACTATAAGTTACTCAGTACTTTCACCACTTAAGTAACTTTTTTGTGGAGTACTTTTTAACTTTTATGTGAGTAACTATTTGGATGACTACTTTTTACTTTTACTTGAGTAATATCTTGCTGAGGTAACGATACTTTTAATTGAGTAATTTTTATGTCTACGCTGCCCATATATGGTGAAATGTAGCATCCATCCATTGCTTGCTAACAATGTCCACTGGCCATGTACTGTGCAAATCATTCATTCATCTATCCATTCATTTATTCATCCATCCATCCATTCATTTGTGCACACAGCACAGACTTCAGCAGTCACTGCCTTTGCAGAGTCTCTTTGTGTTTCCTGTGTGAATAAACTTGTCTTTTCCCTGCAGCTAATGAGTCGGGTGAGACACCGCTGGACATCGCACGCAGACTCAAACATTACCAGTGTGAGGAGCTGGTGAGTTGGACCCAAAACACCTTGAAATGGTGACACGACCAATGGTGTTCTTCAATAGACGAGTTCAGCGGGTATATTTCCGGTAAAAATTCTATCCGCACTCTTGACTTCCAGTGCTGTTACTTCGACTTTGTTGTGACTTATTTTTAACTTGCCCATTCAATGGAACAGCACCCACTACCACAGGTGGAAAACGAAATTATTTTTCAAATGTTCCGTTCCGAACGGTTCAGGCAGGCCTATATTTAACGTTTTCGTAATCGTAAAATTTTGTTTGCTCTTAAACTTCCTTATATTGTGCCATATTACGTTTATATATAGTTTGTTCAGAATATATTTGGTGGACTTCTGTGCAACGGTATTGACGTGAAAATGCCATTATATTCACTTCCTCGTCTGTCCACAAGATGGAGCTGATGACTGAACGTGGAAGTGAACGGAAATAGTCTCCCAGACATATGATATGTTAAAATATATAGAAAACAGAAAAAAAGGTGTATAACCGGTTTTGTGGATTTCATAATGTTTCTGTTCCGGAGCGGTTGAAGAAATCTTTTTCCGTTTCCGCTCCTTGTAGAATTCAGTAAAAATCTACCATTTGTTTTTTGTTTCGTTCCTTGAACTGTTTCTGAGCCCTGCCCGCTACTCTGAAAAGTAACCTCATGTGTCAATTGTAACTCATGTCAGTTTACTGTGAAGTTCACAGTAAACTCTTCATCTTCAGTCGCCATTGTCTGTTTTGAAGCTCCACCCCTTCCGCTACAGAGTCAAAATACCGCAAATACCGTCCCACACTTCGTATTTTGGCCGCTCAGAGTTTGTTTGCCACTTTTGACTCTTGACTTTCACATCTACAAGGTCCTAGATTTGAGTCCCAACCCGGACAGGTCCTTTCTGTGGGTAGTTTGCATGTTCTCTCCGTGTCCGCATGGGTTTCCTCCGGGCACTCCGGTTTCCCCCACCACCAAAAACATGTTCTAGTTAACCTGCTCCAGTCAGTGCAGAGCACTGGCTCCGGAGTTGGCCCCCTGGGTGCTGCGCATATGGTTGCCCAACGCTCCTCAGGGATGGGTTAACTGCAGAGGAAGAATTTCACTGTACATGTGTAATGAAATAAAGTATCTTATAGTATCTTATAAATGCCTGGATTGGGACAACACTTGTGTGTTTCTACACGTGAGTCACTGGTTGTCTGTCTGTCTGTAGCTAAACCAGGCTCTGGCCGGGAAGTTCAACGCCCACGTCCATGTGGAGTACGAGTGGTGCTTACAACACGAAGACCTGGACGAGAGCGATGAGGACTTGGATGACAGGGTGAGACACGGAGAGATGATGGGACCACGGTGTGAACGCTGCAAGGGGGCGCACTGCAAGTTTTTTGTGTGATTATTGTTATTATTATACTTGTAGTTGAGACGACTGGAGCAATAATATTAATGTGGTGTGTTCCTCGGCCCCCAGCCGAGTCCCCTGCGCCGGGACGAGCGCCCCGTCAGCTGTTACACCCCAGGATCGGGGTCCCCGGGCGGAGGCAAGGACAAGGCCCGGAGCTACGTTACTAACCTGGTTAACAACGAGACCTATGGAACCATCCTGGGGGGACCCTCATCAGGCCCACCGCTACCACCAAGGAACTTAGGTACTGGTTTACTGAGGAGACCTCTAGACTGAGAAACACAACTGAGAAACAGGGCTAGGTAGCTCTGCTTGACATGTTGACATGTTACATGTGCTGATTCTATGCCAGTGCCACTTTATTACTTATCTGCTGCTTTTCTTTCTTTTTGTGTTGACCTTGTTGAGTTGTTTCATGCCCAACTAAAATTCCATGTCTGGGGGTCCGCGTTGGCCGAGTGGTTATGGACACCGCACCTAACGCGACCCCATTCATGTTAGTGGCGCTGTGTCTACCGCAGCGTCCGCAGTGTCGCGAGTTCGACTTGTCTGCAATGTCTACCCCCGATCTCTTCAACCCAGTTTCAGACTAATCCTATCCAATAAAAAAGATGAAAAAACGGCGCTGACGCCGGAAAAAAAAACTTTAAAATTCCATGTCTGTGTACTGCTGTCATTATTATATATTTCAAATTCTCAAATCTTGAATCTTGAAATGTTATGTATCAAATATAAAAGAAGATGATCTAAACTATTGTGAAACCCAAGCCATTCTCACACACACACTCTCTCTCTCTCTCTTTTTCTCTTTTTCCCACCTCACAGTTTCCACCTTCCTCTCCATCCTCCTCTCTCTCCAGATGCTCATGTCTTTAATAACATTAGTGGCTGCCTGGCACACTGCCAAGCATTATAGAGAGTAATGAATTCTCTCTCTCTCTCTCTCTCTCTCTCTCTCTCTCTCTCTCTCTCTCTCTCTCTCTCTCTTCTCTCTCTCTCTCTCTCCCTCTCTCTTTCATTGTCAGTTGTTGAACAGCTGTTGTAAATTAGTTGCTCTGCACGTTTTTATTCTTATTTTTTTATTTTGTCTAGCTCGTGTTTGGAAACAGAGGCAGTGCAACAAACACACACTAACACCAGCTAACACACACACACATTCACACAGGCACGCTAACATCATCATACACATATATAAACACCAACACAATCAAACACGCACACACTAAAATAATAACCAAACACACACACACAAATGCCATTAAAA
>OMKY01089660.1:0-11342 GCA_900302395.1 Bregmaceros cantori | reverse complement strand
ATGCTAATATAAATTATAATGTGTATATATAACAATAATGCTAATATAAATTATAATGTGTATATATAACAATAACGATTATATAAATTGTAAGGTGTATGTATAATGTGATTTTATATATATATATATATACATATATATATATATATATATATATATATAAGATGGTGAGATCGTGATATGTACTCACAAGATCGTGATCTACTTTTTTTTCAAGATCGAACACCCCTACTGGATCGGCGCTTCTGATGAAGGATGATCTATGTTGGTGCACAGTCTGCTACAAGCAGGGATAGTGAAATTGAATGATCCGTCAGTACAACAATGTACAGTTAGTTAATAGGAAAATCCTGATGCGACGAATTAAACATTTCTAAAACTCTCTGCACAAAATGATCCCATTACAAATTGAAATCAATGGGGGGCACGGTGGCAGAGTGGATATATAGCGCACCCTCCAGACCACAATGTCTGCAATGTCTCCCCCCGACTCTTCATCCCACTTTCCGATTTAATCCTATCACTATCTCTCTCAATAAATAATGAAAAACGGTACTTACGCCCCCCCCCCTCCCAAAATGTTTTTTTATCAATGAATCATGCAGCTATTTCCACTTTTTTCTCTGTGTGTCATCGGCAAATAAATGGCACAGAGTTGCATTCCACACTCTTTCAGCATAACTGAAGGAGTGTATGCTGAATAAAATCAGTCATCACCCACTCGGTCAGCATCTGTCTTTCCTGTGGGTGCGGAGGACCGCTGCACTGCACGCAAATCACTCGTTTTTGCAGCTGGAGCCTGTCCAACGCACTATCATTTAACTGGCTTCCTCAATTAGTGGAGTCCCTCCGGAAAATCATGTTTCTGCCTTCATAGATTTCATCACTAAATCTGCTGACTTGCATCTTAACGCAAAACACCACAGAAAATTCATAGTGAAATATGTTCTTCCCTTATCTTAGCCGAGTCAATACAGTTGTTAGTTGCTTCTGTCTTCACCCCATACAGCTGCACGCAAAGTGTACAGTATGTATCGACTCAGGTAAGAAGAGAAAAAAAACTCATAATCACAGTACTTGGATCATAATTGAAACCACGATTATTAATCATGATTATGAACAAAATGAAATCTAACTAAGAATAACTCTGTAAGGAATAAACAACAAAAAAAGTTAAATACAATTATAGCCTTAATGCAACAGTATGAACTTAGCTTACCTACGGCCTACATGTGTAAAATGCAAGGTATAAACAAAACAAAACACATCGCATTATTATTATTATTGTTATATGATTCGCTAACTTGCTAGTCCGCCGAGCATTGGTGCCAACTTGTTACGAGACAGAAGAAGATGTCCGGAAAGGAAACACGGGAGTAAAGTATGCAAGTAAAAAGAAGAGCTATACATATTTTTTAAATTTTTGTACATGTTTACATTCATTAACAAATGAACATTAGCCAAAAATGATGACCATAAACGGATTTCTTGATGACTATAGCCAAATCATTTTAAAAGCTTTTGTATAGGAATTTTTGATCAATATAAGTGGTTGATTACTATATATGTGATCATATATGTGATCACTATAAGTGGATCCCACTGTATTTACACTCCTGTGCCATGTATCTTATGTTTTAATGCGGCTGAGGTCGAAGTTGCAAATTATTCACTCTTCGGGGAGAGACTCAATGACTTGACCCTGAACTTTTATGCTTAAGTATACAATATCAGCAGATGGTTCAGTGGTTTTCAACTCTTCTGTCTGTAGTGTGGACTGTGGACGCCACTAAGCATCGACTTACACAACAACTGCATTATTCACACAAGAAAGTGAATAGGTTTTGTTGCTTTAAAGTTGACTATCACTAAATCAATCAACAACAGCCTCAGATCATCCAAAAAGGCAGACTTCAACGGTACGTGGCATTCGCTATGGGCCTTTGGTAGGAGATGAGAGGTGCACCTTGGAAGCGTCCAGAGATTGAAAATGTTGGCCATCAATGACTTTCTGCAGTTTTTACACAAACTTACAGACAAACTCTCTGGAGTCTGGGCTAGGGTAGGTCAATAAAACAACATGATATCCATTCCATTGCGATATAACTCTCCCGGGTTCCTCCCGCCACAAGCATTCGCACACACACAAAGCAGACACTGGCTGCTTCATGGTGGTAGAGTTCCAAAGCATTGCACGGTTTCTCACTCTCCTAGTAGATAGATAATCCTTGGGGGTAGAGCTGGCCAATATGGCCTAAAATGGATATCGCATACAGTTCACCTCACTATTCGTATTTTGACTGCATGTAATAATACTTGATTAAAATAATAAGCAATGGGGTCCATGTTGGCCGAGTGGTTATGGACACCGCACCTAACGCGACCCCATTCATCTTAGTGGCGCTGTGTCTTTCGCAGTGTTGCGCGTTCGACTACGCTCATCGACTTGTCTGCAATGTCTACCCCCGATCTCTTTAACCCAGTTTCTGACTAATCCTATCCAATAAAGATGGAAAAATGGAGCTGACGCCGGAAAAAATAACTTAAAAAAAAAATAATAATAAGCAATAAATAAATAATAGCTGGAAAAAAATGAATAAATAATCACCACTAGAGGGCAGCATATGGAGATGATATAGATCTTTAGGTCTCTATTGCTCTCTAATGGCCAAAAGTCTCATTGATAAAAAAAAAGTAACAAACCTTCATAACCAGATGGCAGCAGATCTCTACTCATCTTTACACTGAAAGAAAATATGGCACTTCGTCTCCATTTCCAGCATCATGGGTGGCCCCACCCATTCTCTTGCATGCCGAACACTGTTAATACCCACAGCAACACAAATAATCCACAATAAAGATAATCCACAATAAAGATAATAAGTAAACTTGGGTGAAAACCCAATGTTATAAGCTAACAGCACAGTAGGCTCTTCATGCTTAGCATGTGTTTTACGAATAAAGTTCTTTAATAAAGTTATTAATCGTTCTACGACCTCCAAACTGGTGACCCCGACGTGATGAAATCCTGTATTTTGCTTGATAATTCTATTAATATGTAGGTCACTACAGTACAATTCTGCGCGGTTTTCATGTTGCTGTGGACGGCATGCGTGGTCAGATAAAAAAAAGATTAACATTATTGAACTACGATTGATGTGCTCTCACTAACTTTGCTAATGCCGCCAGCCCGTCACTATGCCTAATGCAATTCGCAACCCAGGGGGCTCAATCTAGCCCCTCCACCGCAAATCCCACCTAAATCCGAGCATGGGGTTTAATTAACCCCCGGCAATTAAAATGAAATGAAGTGGGTGCGGTGTGCAGCGTGGTGACACAGACCACAGCAGAATGCAGGCGCGCGACTCTTTCACGCGACTGTTCCAAAATTATGTTCGGTGGTTTGCCCTCAGGCTTAACAAGCTCCTGACAAACTTGGCGCCACCTAACTATCCACATTGTTGGCACAGTGACTTTCGGTTCAATGCCATTCGTTCAAGCAGGCCTGCAACTATTACTATGCTGATTATTTTCTCAATTAAGAGATTAAATGTTGGACTGTTGGACAATGGGCTGGAGACGGCGCTGTGTCTTATATGGCACACTTGTGTCAGTGCTCTGAACACTTACTTCTCCAGTGCACACTGTCAAGGATTTAGTAATATACAGGGGTGCAATGAGTTGATTAATCGATGACTAATCGATTAAGAAATGAATCAACAACTAATGCAATCGATTAATCGCCAAGGAGTTGAATCGCCAAGCAGTTTTTTGCTGACACCACCATCTGTTGGTCTACACAAATTTGATATTACTTAATCATTCCTGAAAATCCAAAATATGATTGATAATTATTCAACATTATTGATTAAAGTCATGAATATAAAAATAAACCATCCACCATCCACAAAAAGAAACCATCCACAGCACAAAAGATGTCCATCCACAGCCTTTAGCATGCGAGCGCCGTACACCATCATGGATGGTGTACAGTTGAGCTTGAGCTGTTGTTCAAGACTCACAGAATATACACACGCGCGCATTCGCCGGATCCACAAGCTCTACTCGTACTGCACTGGACTCTGGTTGCCTAAAATAATGTTCTGCACTGATTCACGCTAACTAGGGATGGGGAGTTTGAGGCTTCTGAGACTCAGAAAAGAGGGGGAGAGAACGAAGGAGACACTCCTGAAAAAGTTTCCGACCGACACGCCTCCGCTCAAACCGACACCTTTCGACACCCGCCCATGTGACCTGCGGTGCTCAACACAAAATCTCCCGATACTTATTGTGTCATTTGTTCGCGGCGGCGTCAAGCACCGGGTGTCGAGATCCCCATCCCTTATACTTACTATTTTATTTTTGTTTTCTATTGCTGCACAATAACATGGCGATTTTATCAGACTGGAGTTGGTTCACCTCACGTTTCGGTGGATATAGTTACTGCCGCGTTTCTTTTTTCATTTCATACATGTTAACATAGAGAGGAGAGCGAGACGGCATGTATGTGAGAGTGTGTGCCTCTGTTTCAGCGGCGCATTGAAAATAAAGTGTTGTATGGGAATAGTTTTGATTTCACGATCGATCGGCGGGCACGGTGCTGTGCTCTGCGGGTATGGGTGGGCACGGCAGCAGAGACTGGTGGAGCAGAGCAGCTATGGGACAGACCACCGCCATGTGTCAACGAATAATTTGAGGAACAAAATAAACCGGTATTGATAGGTTACCATTATTTTAAAATAGGTGTTCCTGTTAATCCAGAACATAAAAAATAATGTTTCCAGTTTCGTTCCTGTTCCCTGGAAAATACAAAAAGTTCCTAGTTTTCGTTTCTTGAACCAGTTCAAAGCCCTGGTTGCAACCCTAGTAATATAAATAGTAAATAATAAGAATTGACATTTCTGTTAACTGTACAGCCCGAACCGTTCAAGTACTTTTCCGAGTTTCGATATTCTTGACAGCTCTCGTGAATAATGGCACATGAATAGCCGTGTTGATCCTATCACGACATGATTCAGTACTGAAACACAACAAAGCCCTGACTGCAAACAGCAAACACAATACAAGCAGGTAGCGGACACGACAAAGCCCATTCACCAACTCCATCGACCCCTTCCTAGGGAAAGTACACGGTGGCCGGCAATTCTCAGCGCGGCCCGCAGTGGCACACACCGACCATTGTGTTGCGAACCCGAAGCGCTCGTGTTTGGCGTTCATAGCTCTGGGGGGGGGCGTGGTGCTGGTGCCAGCAGCGCACGGCGGCAGGGACGCTGACTATCAGCGCTGACGATCTGCGGCTCTGCACTGCACAGTGGTGCGCCACGGGTGGCATTGTCCCGCCGCGTTTCCCTTTCCCCCCCTCTTTGGAGGAATTCCTCACTGAGGAAGAATGGCCTCCGCCATCCAGGGTCCGAGGCTTGACGTACTGGCACTGTTTTTCCACACAGGGTGAAACCAGACACACTGTGTGAGTGTAAAAAGTAGCGCTGAAGGTGAACGGTAATGGTTTATGTTTTGAGTATGGTTTTCTTGCGGCCTGATATCAGTATTTTTTTTTTAATACTCATTTTTTAATACTCCCAATCTGGAAATGTTGTTGGCATCTAAAATCTTCCATGAAACTTTAGGAGTATGTTTAGCTCATATTGAAACAGACGATATTTCACGTTGATGTATTGTGGGATAATCACTATGCCGTTTAAAAATGGATTGAACATTATTGTAATTATGTATTGGTCACTGTGATTAGTGCTTTGTTTCCACCCTAAATATAATTGAACACATTGACATACAAAAATGCGCACACACACATACTGATATGCACACAAATTTAAAAATCAGCAGAACACACACACTGGGTGTACCCAATTAGGGCTGAAACTAACGGCCGTTTTGATCATCATTTAATCAACCATTTTTACTGGTGATAAATCGGTTCATTTCTGCTTTAAAATTATTCATCTGAATCGTTAATCATTATTAAAATCTTGCAATATTTATACTGCAAACTTTAGCTGTTTCGCTTTCTCCACTTGTACACTGTAATGCTAATATTTTCATTTTTTAGTATAACTTAAACATATTGGGTTTTCACCCAACCTTACTCGTTAAGTTAATTGTATTATATGTGTTGCTGTGGGGCTTAACAGTAATTCAGGTGAATGGGCAGGACCATGACATTGGGAACGGCCACATGTTGTAAGTCTAATATCGTCTTCATAAAGTTCTGGGTCTACGCCTACGTCATTTTCTATAACCCACTCTATATCGAACAGCGCCAAGTGCCATTAATCCATTATCCTAAAGGGGCCCTGGGGAATTTTTACCAGTTATTATTGATTAATCTGTTGCAGCTCTACACACAATAACTCACACTTGCACTCCGGCACAGACAAAAACACATCTGTGAGTATCTCGCTGGTCTCTGCCTCCTGTTGTGCCCACCATGCGCCTCCTTCCTTCCCTATCGGGTGTTGCTCGCCCACCTCCTGTACACCTCCACCCGCCTCCGCGCCCCACCACACGCACATACACAGATACACAGAGCCCGCGCATTCTTCAAACCGATCGACTTTCATGTTGGCAACAAAAAAGTAACCCTGGGTATAACGGCAGAATTAATGCCGAGGGCGGATCAAGTTACAGTCATATATTATTACTTCAATGACCCATGGAAGAGTAATACAATGCCTTACTCACTGCAGTCTTTTTAAGCAATGTTCATTAAAGCTGCAGTGCCTGGTTTCTGATATGTTTACATTAGGGGCTGGCTCTGCGGTGCAGTCAGTTAGACCGCTGCATCCAGCCCCATTCAGTCTTGTGCCTGGGGCTTACACTCACGGTGCATGCAGCTGTCGTATGATCGCTTCCCCTCACTGACATGAGCATGCTGCAAGTCTGCTAATCCACTCTTTCGTCATCGTTCACAATAAACTTTTGAATTAAATGAAAAAAATGGTTCTTGAAAAGTATGCATGCGCTAAGTAGAAACAACAACGCATCAGACACATAGCTATATCGGCACTAGAGTGCCTCTTACGGCATTTAATCTTTAAAAATATAGGTTCTGATTTAAGACATTTTAAGACTTTTCTTCGAGCCCGCGGGAACCCCGCTTTTCAGAATAGAGATCTAACCTTTCTGAGTGTGTTCTCACCCTCATAGCAAAGCTACTTTTTATTTGAATCACATAATGTCTCACACTCAGCAGCAGAAAACTGCAGTTCCCACACCACACGGGCAATGATGCGGCTTGCAACATTTCCATAAAATTCACATTGTCAGTGCTGCAATCGACCGCCATGCTTGTCTAACCATTGTGAAATTACCATCACTTGAAACGGCAAATCGCCCCACACAGATGCAGTTATGGAGCACACTCGGGCTGGCAGTGAGGGGGCGAGAGCAGAGGAGGAAAGCTGGGCAGAGGAAGAAAAGCAAGTGACGGAGGTGCAGAAGTTATGTTTGTTTTAAAGAAAGGGAGCGAGAGAGTAACAGAAACAGAAGCACAGATGAATTAATGAGAAAATAATGATCAGAGAGAGAGAGAGAGAGAGAGAGAGAGAGAGAGAGAGAGAGAGAGAGAGAGAGAGAGAGAGAGGGGGAGAGAAAAGGAAAGTGGGGGGTCGATATCAGTGATCTCTCCAGCCTTTCACCACCAGTTGGAAGCTTTTATGGTGAGCCTTTGATCTGCCATGATGCCGGACAGACCATCTCTCACTCTTTTTCATTCTCTCTCTCCAAATGACCCTTCCATTTACATGCACAGTAATAAAATTGTTTTGATGTAAACATTTTGTGCTGAAAATGTTTGGTAGTTAAGGTTTAAAATGTTTCAGTGTAAAAAGGTATTTCGATTTAGATTAAATATCAATACAATATCCACGGCCTTTCCCTAAGCCTGGTGAGCCAGAACCAATGCATCGTCCTCGCATCGCATATCGCTAGACGTTGCATTGGGTCTGGGAAAATCAGGCAGACGTCGCTCGTAGCCATGTCGGACCAATCAAATTATCCGAATCGAAACAGAGTTTGGTATAGAGTTTGGTTGTCACACCCTCACGCCACTTGTCTCGGCAAGACGCAGATGATGAAACATGTTTATTTTCTTATTAAACAAAATTATTTTTGAAACGTTCCGTTCCGAACGGTTCAGGTAGGTCTCTGTTTAACTTTTTCGTGAACTGGTTCGGAACACAAACATTTTGTTCGTTCTTAAAGTTTCTTATATTGTAACTTTATTAACGCCATTACATTCGCTTCCTCGTCTGTCCACAAGATGGAGCCCCAGATGCATGGGGCTTGATGACTGACAGTGAAAGTTGGACAGATGCACAACCGGAAATAGTCTTCCAGACATAGAATATGTTCAAATATAAAAAGAACGGGAAAAAAGGTTCTTAACCGGTTTTGTGGATTTCATAATGTTCCGTTTCTGTTCTGGAACATTTGAATACATCTTTTTTCGTTTCAGTTTCCACTACTCGTAAAGTTCCATACCTTTCCGTTCATTTACGGTTTTCGTTTTCGTTCCTTGAACTGGTTTAGAGCCCAGTTTGCACCACGTCCAATCAGTCAAAGCAAAATATGCCACAATGTGGCAAAGGTGCAGTGTCGTATTTCCCGGAAACTTGATACAATTTCAAGCTGGACGGGTGCCTTATTTTGTCTACACTAGCAACTAGCACAGTGAAATAATTTTATGACTTAATGACTTAACTTTATGATTCCAAGGTTTACGTCCATCAGGGCAGCAGATGAAGATACTAGAAGATGCACATAATATCCTATTGGATGTTAACTCGTACCCTCACAAAAATCATGCCCCCATATAGACAATATTATTATTACATATTACAACTTGAAGGAAAAATACTTTTGTGATTCCACAGTGTGATTGTGCCAAAGCAGAAAATTAGGTTTGTCATTCCAAAGTATGATTGATATTATTGGTGTCACTAACGTACGGTGAAGGGTGAAGTATACATATACGTAAGGTTAACACACATCCATAGGGGCAAATGCAATGGACTTTTACACGGACAATGTTACACAAATATTGCTCTCTGCCAGTTCATCTGACCGTGATCATACCACCAAAATGTCTGCCGCCCCCCAACCCGTGATCTCACCGTGCAAGAGCCCTATTGACGTGAGAGAAATACAGATAGACGTGCCATGCTAGCCCAGGAGCGGCACCTTATGAAATGGTGGCACTAAGTTTTAAATACTTTGAGAACGTACATTGCATAGAAAGGCTATGTGTATGGAAATGACTAAAGGCACCCAGATGTAGTACAGACCCAATTCTCGTAGCCCGAGTGTCAAGTAAAGCAGCCTAGTGTGCAATGTTACCAACACAGTCCTGGGGCCCCCTCCATGGAAGCCTGCATACTAAGTAGGCCACTTGTTTTTTTCTGTGCTTTTGATGTCACAACAGACCCCGACTGTCTCCTACCCTGATTACAGCACAACTGGTAGAGTGCAGACCTACCACACAACCACTCACTACTACACTGACTACAACCCCATGCAGACAACCACACACACACACACAAACCACCAACATACCCACCTCCCTCCCCGACCCCTACTCTCTACCATCCTCCCTGTCCTTACAACCATTTGGCTAACGTGCGCTAGAGTGCAATAGTGTATTAACAGGTTAGCACATTAGTAATACAATGGTGTGTATAATGATGCATGAGAGAGAGAGAGAGAGAGAGAGAGAGAGACAGAGAGACAGAGAGAGGGAGAGAGAGAGGAGGGAGATAGAGGACAGCGTTGATCATGATGGTATAAACGTCCATCATGATTCATTACCATTGACGTGTGTGTGTGTGTGTGTGTGTGTGTGTGTGTTTGAAAGTGTGATGCGGGGGGGGGGATCCTACTCAGAACAGGATATTTCCTTCCTCCAGTTTTGGCGGGTTAATTGTGTTGTGAAATGTAACATAAAAACAACGGGATGCAGACATGGAATAATGCAAGTGCAAGAGGTCTCAGGGGAATATAGCATTGACATCCATCAAAAGCCTCCGAGATCTCCCCAGCGCCTCGTGCCAATTAAGACAAGGTGGTGTAAAAGTCACAGAACACCAACTAGAAGATAATCAACAAAAATAGCATACCGATGCCAAGTGCGTGCAGCTACTGAAATGCCTTTCTTTACATAATTAATTTGCTTACCGACAAGAAGTCCAAGGTGGCCACATAGTCCCGCTCCGTCTCCATCAGTTCACTCAACACGCAGACGCGCAGCCGCAGCTGTTTGTCCAGCTCCCGATCAGAGCGATGCTCCTTGCTGTCCTCACTCATGGTTGCACGGAACACGAGCGATACAATGTGTGTAGAAGCCGAAAGTTATTTTGTTTTCCCGGCGTGTGCCGCGCAGGGGCTGGAGGAAACGTGTTAATTCTGCCTCAAAGGAAAGCGAAACAAACGGTTATTCACCGGCTGCAGCTACGGGCGGCTCTTGGCGGCATGTTGTTAGAAGTTGAACGGGCACTTGGCGCCGTGCAAATCCACGCTGACACGGTCCATGCTGAAGAAGGGGGGAAAGAAAGTTCAACGCAAACTTTGCGCTCAACTTTCCACGCGCCAGATAACTTGGCGACCCATCCGTGGACACGCACGAATCCTCATCCCCTCCCTTCTCCCTCCCATCTCCCTTCCCTCCCATCCAATTTTCAATGAAATGGGGGTGGGGATGCTGAGAGACGAGGGACTCTCTGCGTGCGTTCTCTCGCGAGATTCGAAGCGACATTGTCAATGATTGCTATACACGCACATACGCGCGGGCGCACATACACACACACATACATACGCACGCACACACACACACACACACTCACACACACACATACACACACACACACACACACATTTTCTTCACTCAAAGATTACAAAAGATAACATATGGGAACTATATGTCTATTAACTCGACAACATTATAATTAAATGGCTTACTTTATGAACTATTAATTGATTAATGTATTCATGATAAACTGATATACGTTTTAATTGCTCAACAATGTCAATATTAATAGTGTAATTAAAGTTGCGTGACGTCATCCATAGACTGTATATAAAGTAGACGCAGCGTGCATGACGTCATCCATAGACTGTATATAAAGTAGACGCAGCGTGCGTGACGTCATCCATAGACTGTATATAAAGTAGACGCAGCGTGCATGACGTCATCCATAGACTGTATATAAAGTAGACGCAGCGTGCATGACGTCATCCATAGACTGTATATAAAGTAGACGCAGCGTGCGTGACGTCATCCATAGACTGTATATAAAGTAGACGCAGCGTGCATGACGTCATCCATAGACTGT
>OMKY01089658.1:0-14716 GCA_900302395.1 Bregmaceros cantori | reverse complement strand
AGATACTACCACTACTACTACTACTACTACTACTACTAATAATAATAATAATAATAATAATAATAATAATTATTATTATTATTATTATTATTATTATTATTATTATTATTAACAAGGCAACAACTTAAAAAGTGCTCAGTGTTTTTATATTACTTAAATCTCATTGAGGCATTGTGATATTGTGGACCTAAGACAGAGAGAGATGGAGAGAGCTGGTTGCAAAGTCTTCAGTGGCATCCCAACGGTCTGCCAGACTACACAGAAGGGATGATGGACCAGAAGGAAGAGATTCTTCTTAGTTGGTGCAGTGTGCACATATGCATCAAATCTATTGCAGTACACATTTTTGAATCATTGTTTGCTAAGAACATTTAACAATTTAATATTATCAATCAGTTAAATTGGAAGTAGTACTACCCGGCTTGTACCCCTTTTCAAACCGTACTAAGGTTTCATATTTATTGTCGCAGCAGTTCTGAACTCAAACTGACGCCCTTGGCGCATTTCCAGTAAATTCACCACCTAGCTGCAGGTAATTCACACACGATTCATGCAGTGTACAGTGTACATAATGCACGGAGTGGAGTGCAATTTGGAAAGCTGGATAAAAAACACTGTAAAACCTGACGCTGGAAGCTGCTGTGCAAGAAAGGACAATGTGTCTCCTTGGCTAATCGAACAGAGTGAGTGGACACACACAGCCAGAGGTGTCTGTCGGTGCATGTCCGAGTGTCTGTGAATGTGTGTCTGTTAGTGTGTGTCTGAGTGTGTGTATTTGTGAGTGTGTGTCTGAGTGTGTGTCTGAGTGTGTGTATCTGTGAGTGTGTGTCTGACTGTGTGTATCTGTGATTGTGAGTCTGTGAGTGTGTGTCTGAGTGTGCGTGTCTATGAGTGTGTCCGATCTTTTTGGACTCGAGATGTGGGCGGCCAACCCACTTGTCACACGTACACAACTTCATTTGATTGACACACAATTTTTTAACCTGATTAATCCAGACCAAATGATCGTTCTAGTCGCTTGCAATGCATGGACGATTCATTTGTCCTGGCTTGCCAGCCTATATCTGAGAGTCTGTGTCTGTGAGCGTGTGTCTGAGTGTATGTCTCTCAGTGGGTGTCTGTGTGCGAGTGTGCAGTTTATGTCAATGTGTATGTGTGTGTGTGTTTGTTAAAGATTCCCCCTGGGGCATCCAGCAAATGCGACCAAGCATCTCGACAGGAGCCCGAAAGAGATCAAGAGACCAGCCTCACTGAATGCAAAGGCCCAATCTCCACGTCCGCCGAGGCTGTTGATACCCCAGGGTGTTTGTGTTTATGTCTATGGATGTGTGTGTGTGTACGCTACATCTATCTGTGTGTGTGTGTGTGTGTGTGTGTGTACGTTACATCTATCTGTGTGTGTGTGTGTGTGTGTGTTTGTGTGTGAGAGAGAGAGACAGAGAGTGTAGTGACTCACAGCCATCTCAATGCTAATTGAAAAGCATTTTAACTGTCGCTTGCCCAATGACGATTTTTAAAAAATATTTAACCGGACATTTTACCACGTTTATTTCTTTCATAAGCAAGTTCAGAAGTCGATTTTTACTGGATCGTCACTTCCTGGGGCTGCAACTGTGACGTCAGAATGTCCCATTCAGCGGCTGGTTCGAGAGAAATGGCCGAATTTAACACTCCCTGGTTGGCGAGGAAAATTTGTTCTCACCGCTTAGAAAACATTCCCACCGCGCAGAGAAATCCTGCTCGATCAACCACCTCTGGAAGATGCACCATGGAGCTATCTCATTTGAAGTAGTGACGCAAGTTTTACACTTTGATTTTTTAAAAGTTGAAAATGCAAGATTTTCTTGACAAATGACATACCGTTGTTTTCAGCACAAAAGGGTTTCTCGGAAATTCCTGGATCAAATTCTCCCAAACTTTTACATTTCATAGCACACACAACCATATACATACACATTTTAAAATATAATTTTAGAAGAATGTTTAATTAGGTAAAAAAATGAAATAAAAAAATAACATGAAAATGCTGAAAACCGTTGATGATTAAAAACCAAGATTCTATATATACGGTTTTAATTTTTTTATCTCCTCCACTTAAATGTAGACCCAACTAGGATGATTTTCATATAAAAAGTTCAAAACTTTAGAATCTACAGCGGATTTCATAAAATTCACCTGGGAAAAATGGGGTCAAAGGCCAAGATTTTTTCTGCGAGGTTTTTCGGTGATAGCTATGCTAGTTTGAAAAAAAGGAGCCAAAATGTGTTTAGCTATGATTTTGTTTCATAGGCTTTATCCAGGGTTATTTGACACGTGGTAAATCACCTGAGAGAGAGCCTGTTCCAGGCCTGTGCATCTGAGGGTTAATGCCAACTACTTGTCTTCCCAGGTCCACTGAATATGAAGATGTGATTCAGCACTGCTGTTGTACTGTATGTGTGCCAATGTGTGTGTCCAATGGCAGCTTGTGGAAGGTTTATTTTAAATAGTAATCTGTTACAAACTATAAGTTACTTTAAAATGTGTACTTTTAAAAATTGTAATCAGTACCATAATCCCCATTACCAAAACTTGAAAGTAAATGGATTACATTGCCTTACTTTATAATGCTGCAGCCAAGAAAACCATGGCCATTTATTAATACAATAAGGAGATAACGGTTACGCTAGGTTTCCACAACAGATTTGTTTTTCTCCCGTCCGTCAACCGCAGCGCAGTCCGGATATTTCCCGGCCGGGAAAACAGTGGTGTCCATAGTAGACCACTAAGGAATGCGGCGCTCTAGTGGACGAACTTGGTATTGCATGGGCCTTTTGTTGAAATGCCCTTTTCTCGTTTTTCTCATCTTTCTCCATTCTTGTTTTTTGAGCAGGCCATTTGCGCCATGGCACTGGTGGTGCCAGTGGTTTTGCTGGATCACACACACTGTCTGGAAGACATTTATGCATTGAAACAGTTGGGTTTTTGTTTTCATCTTTTTATTTCAAATAAAATGTGTTACAAAACGGTGGGGACCCAAGCACATGCTCCCAAAACAGTTTCTGCCGCAAATCTCGCCACAAAGTTTGCACACGGTCCTGTGCCTTGCGCAAAGACCTTGCATACAAGAAGTAGTGAAAGTAGAAAAAATAGTTACGAGCGCAGTTATCTATTGCAGACGCAACTTCACATTTTGACGTTTGCACACGTTTGAGCCAGCGCAAAAACCATGCATGGTAGTTGTAAACAATTCTACATCTCTACTGAAATAACATTCAATCACATGGACAGTTCGAAGCGGACGTTCGGCGCAGATCGTCAGTGTCTGTGTGTGTCTGTGTGTGTTTGTGTGTGTGCGTGTGTGCGAGGGAGTCGTGGAAGGGGAGTACACACACACACACACACAAAACGCACGCACAAGAGGATGCTCCAGTAAAAAAACACATAAAACACGATTTCATTTGTCTTTTGATGCGCTGGAGCGCACAGTCCGCCGATTGCTCAGCGCTGCTGTCAATCACTGAACTCACGGACCCGCCCCTCCCGCCGGACGTTGCCTGTGGGAAAAATCTAAATAAATGATTTTCTGGCCCGTGCGCGAATGTCCCGCGCGGAGTCCGTCTGGCGTTCACTGATGTGGAGCACACCACGACGGTGACACTTTTGTTTTTTGCACGCTTCGTTCGGACGGCGCTGCGGGTGACGGACGGGGAAAAAAACTCTGCTGTGGAAACCTAGCGTTAGATTGATTTGCCATTCACATGAGTACTGAGACATGAGTCCATCAGCTAGGGAGCCCCCATGCACATGTGGCAGGTGATTGCAGATCAGTCTGTTACATACTTTTAGATTACTAAACCGAACTCTATTACAGTAAAGTTAACAATTTGTAATTATATATTTTTTGTTATTCTTTCAGTGCAAGCACCATGTTCTCACTTTATTTACAGTGTTAATGTGAAAGGTGGATCAGGGACGAGCGGACCTGCAGTATATCACCATTAGGGGAAGCGATCTCACGGCGCTGTGTGTGCTTTGAAATTAAGCCACAGGCACTACACCATGTATCGGGCTAGATGCATATATGAATTTCTTCACTTCAAACTTCTGGTGTGCAATGGTGCTTTGTAAATGTCATTTGAAGCATATGATATGAATGGGGTACACCGGACATCAGGCAAAGAGCCGCATACGGCTTGCGAGCGGAGTGTATGCCACCCCTGGTATACACGTTTTTTGCAGCCGAGGAGATATGCAGAGAGTGTGTTTGTTCAATGCTGCACATCTTATTGCTATTGTATATTTTATATTTCATAGTGACTATAGATGTGTACAAATGTGTTCCCATGTTGGCAACATATTTCCAACATGGAGTGTATGCTTGTGTGGGCTAGGAGTGGGGGAGGGGCTGTATGGCGGCGGTGAGCAGTAATAACTATACACCCCAGGTCTCAAGAGCTGCTACTGTAAGCTGGGCTGGGGACTTGGTTGGAAATGTACCAATGCAGTGTGGAGGATGCCTTTCTTTTATTGTGCAAAGAGAAGTTGAGAGACAGAGAGAGCGAGAGCAAGAAAATATGAGGGGGAGAGAATGGGAGAGGGAGAGGGAGAGCAGGGAGAAGATATACAGGTAGTAAAAGGAGAGGTAGTAAGTCAATTGGGGCTCTGAGGGGATAAAGGGTGAGGGGGAAAGGTAGAGAGGAAGGGAGATATGCAGGTGGAGAGAGAGACTTGGAACAAGAGAGTTAAAGAGGTACAGATGTGGAGAGAGAGGGAGAGAGCGAGGTAGAGAGAGAGTGGGAGAGCGAGAGCGAAAGCAAGTGGAGAGGTAGAAAGAGAGAGAGGTAGAGAGAGAGAAGAAGAGAGAGCGGGCGAGCTAGAGAGAGATAGAGAGTGGGAGAGTGGGAAATAGAGTGGGAGAGGTAGAAAGAGAGGCAGGTAGATAAAGAGAGGTAGAGGGAGTGCGAGCGATAGGGAGAGAATATCAGAGAAATAGAGTAGGAGAGGTAGATGGAGAGGGGAGGGAGGGGAGAGAGAGTGTGAGTAAGAGAGAGAGAGGCAGGTAGACAGTAGACAGAGAGAGGTAGTGATCCAGGTGAGGAAGTGGTCTAATGGAAGAGAATGGTCCATTATGTGAAGGCAGCACTGGAGACAAGACAGAACTGTTCCACATGTTAATGAGGATGTGTGTGTGGGTGTGTGTGTGGGTGTGGGTGTGTGCGTGTGTTGATTTAGACACCGTCTAAGCAGTTAGTATTTTTAATAATCAGGAATTGTCTTGTTGCCTCTGTCAAATTCCTTCCCATTTGCATGGGTAAATATACACCAGAGTTGGATTTTCTAAAACAAATTCATATATTATTCCTTTTCTTCATCACACCAAACATTCCATTCTAATAATTGTAGTTGTTTATAGCCCTTTAGTTGTTTATAGCCCTTTCTAAAAAGAGGGAATAATAATAAGTCACTTAGGAGCCAATGAGGGAATAAGGGGAGAGGAAAAAACCCCCTGTTCTCTGTCATTTGTTCATAACAATCAATGTTGATTTTTGAATAATTTCTAATCTTTTCTTGTCATACATAAGAGCTGGGCAAGATGTACAAAAATCCAGCCCTATACGCTGTTCACCTCGGTATCAGTATTAATTTCTGTATTTCTGATAATAGTATTTTTTTTAAAACGTTTTCTAGCCATATGTTTGTAAAGAATTTTACTCCAGTAGTTGACAAATGTTAACATGACTTTGATAGGTGGCTTTCCCTTTGTTGAGGTTTATTATAATGCAATGTTAATTAAAAATAGGATTAAAATAATTTGTATAATTATTAAATACTATTTAAATACTAGGTATACTTCAGTTTGTAATGTCAGACCACACTACACGAGCTGGCTCTGCCTGAAGTAATAAATTATGGTCCACCCTGGAAAGGGGGATGGGAGATAAGAAATAGTGATGTTTTGGACATAGCCCAGTCAGAGAGAGGCATGGAGACAAAGGGCAAGATGGACAGAGATACCGGCCAGATTAACACCAATACAAAGATTTTACAACGGGGTGAGAGATCTTCAAATATTGTTCAATGACCATTCCTGTAAATACCTGTAAACTCTGTAAATACTTTGTAAAGTTCTATGTTGTGTTCAATTGTATAATTGTAACTATAAAGTTATTTGAACTCACTAACTGAAGTATGTGCTCTGCTTATAACAATGTTTATACAATGCATGATTTCAACCTGCATGAATTGAGAATGTGATAATGAACAGATTGGTTTACATAAATATTTAATATATGCATGAATATCATCAAAACCGTAGATTCAGTTCCAACCCCCATTCAATACCCACAACACCTTCCATTATCTCTGGTTGGATGAATTAACTTAATAAAAATGACAATTCTTGATGAATTTCTTTATCTCATTACTCACCTCCCCATTTACATTTTTCAGTTCTCTTAACACTATGATTAGTTATTTCCTTTGGAAAAACAAATCTGCGGAAGCTAGGTGGGTTTGGCTTTCCCAATTTTGTTTACTGAGAAGGTAACATAATTAAAATTCTACATTGGTTAGAACCCTAGGCGACAAGCCTGGGTACACTTGGAAGTTGCCTCCTCTTTTTCGTCTCTGCATTCCCATGTTTGCTGTCCACTTTCTATGGCGGTTAGTTCTGTGTCCCCCAACTCGATTGTACAAAACTGGATACAGATTAAGAAAGAGTTGAATTGTGCTGACTGGTCCTTGCATGCCTCAATTGCCAATAACCACTTCCTTCCTTCTTGCTCCAATCAAGTTTTTAAGAGCTGGCATGATTTGGGACAACAACGCTTCATGATTTGGGACAACAACGCTTCATGATTTGGGACAACAACGCTTCTCTGCTTTTTTTTAAACAAAGACAATATTTTCAAATCATTCAACTCCCATCTCTTTAGATATTTTCAATTCTGACACTTTATCCAAAAGACTTTCTCTTCTTTTCCCTCCCGACACCCCTTGGCTCCCAATTAGATCGCCTACTAGCCATGGATATTAACAGAAGACACCTTATTTCATCTATTTATTCATCCTTTATCATCAGCCACTCACCCATGGAAGTTGCCAAGAGAAAATGGGAGTCGGAACTAGGGCTCGAATTAGACATCGATTATTGGGACCTTGTTTTAAAAGCTGTACATTTGTCTTCAATCGGTGCATGACACAGCATGGTCCAGGACATAGTTGTTTTTAAAATCACTACACACCGCTGAGGCTTTCCTGCATATATCCTGGCGTGTCGAACACCTGCCTCAGGTGTGGATTATCGCCAGCAGACCACTTACATAGTTTATTTTATAACATGTCCTAGACTTCAATGTTTTTGGATCAAGGTTTTTCACTCAATTAATTCGGCGTATAATACAAATGATGAATTCAACCAACCTCTGGCCCTTTTTGGGGTATCCCTGCAACCCCCCCCCCCCCAAAGCAAAGGGAAATATTTGCTTGTATTAACTTGGAAAAACTAAGATACACTTTCAGGGGCAATTTAGGCGCTTTTGAGACAACCTGGAAACCCACAGGTTTTTTGGTATATTGTCGAGTTTTATTATACATAGTTGTTCCCAGCATGTTTTGACTTTGACATTGATGTTGATATAGAACACAGGCATGCTGTGTGCTGAACCACTGTGTTTTCTCTAACAGTAAATCTGTCTTGGTTGGAGGGCTGCCCCAGAACATTCTGGAAGACAGAGGGTTTGACTTCAACATTAGGTCAGAGTTTATCATTTTATGAGACCTGAACATATGTGTAAGAGCAATGCTACACTTACACAGTGTTACATAAAGTAGAGCTGAAATGATTAATCATGTTTAATCATGATTGCTCAACTACGAAAGCGCTATAAACATCTTGTAGCACTGCCACATAATAGAAATATTTTAATTTCTATCTTTTATCTTGAACTTCGTATATATTTTTTATTTTCATTTGTTACGAGTATTTCCTTGTATTTTTCAACCGGACTATATGTGGGGGGGGGGAGTCTAATCACTGAAAGGCTACTTAATTAACGAGAGACACACACCTGGGGGGGCGGAGGTGTCCGGCGGAGTGAGACGGTGACAACCACGCGGAGGCTAGCAGCATCAGCACAGCGGCCGTAGATGTGGCTACGGAAACGCATGCCGGTCGTATTTTAATATAAATACTTTGGGGAGTCTATGTGGGACCTAGAGACTCTAACGATAAGCCCGGGAAGTCCACGTGGGACCCAGGGGTTAAACCGTTGGATATTGGATTATACGAGTGTGGAGCCAACTTCGTGTCCACAACGCCGTTCCGTAGCAGGGCTATTGACCAGCCAATCTAAACTTTCGGGCCAGTCAACTCAACTCTTCCTACTTCCACTCCACGCCGGTGAGAGCGTTCCTTATTTACTTTCTCCCCGGGGAGTTATTTTATTTTGGGACATTTATAGAGAGACATTGACATCTAGTAGCCGAAGGAAATGGCACCTTTAGTTAAGAACACGCTACGGGATGCCGTGCGCACTGAGATGTAATTCTTTCAGTTAATGTATATTCTTTTATTTTTTTCTAAAATGCAGCAACGACGACTACACAACCAATCGCCCATCGCGACTCAAAACAAATTATTAACATTTATATAGATTCCGTAAGTTTTGAGTATTGGTGTATTGGAAGGTGAAACTCTCATTCAACTTAAAAATATAATTAACATAATCTTTCTGACAAACCGCAATTGTTGTCTTGCTTTTTATTATATTACACCAACACTCTTCAATCTTAGAGTGATTCAGTTGTACTTGAAGTTGAAACATAAACAATTTGTGTGGTTAAACATTAGCGTAAAATTATCCCAAAATTCTGTAGCCTTGCTATTTGAATTAATAGCCGAGTGTTACAATCTTGCCTCGATTAATTGTTCCAACTGTTTTGGGGTATTACTACAGGTACTGCTTAAAAACTAATAGGGCTGTTGCAAGGTGAGGTCATGGCTTGGCGGCAGCACACATTTTGGTGAAGTATACGTATACTAACGGTTAAGTAGTATACCTTACCACTTCACATCCATTGTATAGGGCTAAATACAGTGGACGTAGTTAGGCTGCCACCTGCTGGCCTAGCATATTACCATGAATTAATTAATAAGAGAAGCCTTTTTTTTTAAAGTTATTTTTTTCCAGCGTCAGCGCCAGTTTTTCATCTTTATTGGATAGGATTAGTCAGAAACTGGGTTGAAGAGGTCGGGGATAGACATTGGAGACAAGTCGGCGAGTAGAGTCGAACTTGCGCCACTGCGGACGCTGCGGTAGACACAGCGCCCCTAACATGAATGGGGTCGCGTTAGTTGCGGTGTCCATAACCACTTGGCCAACGCGGACCCCAATAAGAGAAGACTTTGGAATGGACAATGTTTTGCAAATATCACTCTCTGCCTGTTCGTCCGACAGTGCTACCACCAAAATGTCTGACACCCCAGGCCGTGATTTCAAAAAGCAGCAGCAACTAGATATAGACTGAATATCCTAACTATATTTATTACAAAATTGCATTAGTCAGCACGCAAAGACATCATTATGGCATTTATTGTTTTTTTTTCAATGGAAATTTGGACATAATACTAAAATATCCCATAGCTTCAGTGAATGTATCATTGGCAAATGACAACTCACACTTCATTGTGAGTGTAGATATTAACCTGATTTTCTTTATACTCGAGTGCCAAAAAGAACAAAGGACATGTACGTGCAAAGTAAATAGTAGTCTGCTGAGTTGAAGATATTAGCTACGTGAGATTGAGGCAGATTGTGTTGTAGCTCGGGGAGGGAGCTGTCTGAGTTTAACCAGTGACTGACCTCTCATACCTTTGCTCATGAGATACAACAAAAACCCTAAGTTCGGGAGCCAACAAAAAAAAATCTGATAATAGTAACAAGGTGGCAAAGATGCCATACAGATACACACACTTGAAAATGGCAGTTTAAAACCAAGTGATACCATCGAATGGATGAAATGTATTTCATACAAATTCGTTGTCTATGATTTGGTCATTTGATTTTTTTTTTAAGCTTTTTTCATGTGCATTATTATTAATATTATCTTTATGTATTTCCTGCGATGTTTTGCTAATTCAATAAGCCTGTGATATAAGGTGGATAATGGAGCAGCAACAAGAGACTGTCTGCTGCACCAGAATCGCAACAGGTGCCGTGGTGTAATGGGTGGATTTCCAAATTAGCAAGATAATGATCCTAAAGTTTGAACCACAGTGTAAGATATTCTCTATGTACATTTGCTTTACATTACAAATTGAGTTATTTTTTAAATAAATAATGTTGGGAACGGTGTTGCCAGTAATGTGTTACTAATTAGCGCGTTGCCCTAAATATCGTGTCATCTAAATATCATATCATATTTTTTGTAGCGTTTTGCGCTAATTATTGATAAATATAAAGATTGCTAAATATCGTGGATGAAAAAGAAAGCCTATATAACACTTCATATCCGCTTATGTATTGTAGTTCGCTCCCTTGCGCCATGTAAAGGTGGCGCTCATGTCAGGACATTAGGCTACAGGGGATCATGCCATTTTCACTGCTTTCAGGACTAGCACCCGAAGAGACAATCGCACAAGAGAACTTTTCAGCTTACCTCCGGGAATTTGGGCTCTGCATCGACGGCTAGCCGATAAGTTTTCTTTCACCTCTCCGCACGAAGTGGCTGCCACATGCAGCCACTAGTGTCAAAACCTGCACGTCTTCTAATGCTGAAAGGCAGGAGTCAAATTTGCACTGGATTTGCATTTGATATGGGCAGAGTAGCCATAAAAATTACTTAAGCAAAAGTATTGCTACCTCAGCAAAATACTACTCAAGTAAAAAAAAAAAGTAGTCACCCAGATAGTTACTCAAGTGAAAAAGTGGAAAAAGTTACTTGAGATATAGAGAGCGAGAGCGCCCGAGAGCCGAGAGAGAGAGACCAACAGAGAAAGAGAGACCTTGAGGGAGAGAGAAAGCGAGAGAGAGAGAGAGAGAGAGAGAGAGAGAGAGAGAGAGAGAGAGAGAGAAAAGAGAGCGAGAGAGAGAGCGCCCGAGAGAGAGACCAACGGAGAGGGAGAGATATGACACAAACATATATGCCAACAGTTTCCAACGGGTTTTGGTAAAGGCCAAGTTAATGTAACGAGTAGTGAATTGCTGACGTCTCGGTAAAAAGTATTTTTTTTTTCACCTCAGATTTACTCTAGTAAAAGTAGAAAGTAACTTGTGTAAAATATACTCCAAAAGTAAAAAAGTACACAAATAAATTGTAATGGAGTAAATGTAATGTGCTACTTCCCATCTCTGAATTTGCACCATTGAGTGATTGCATGTATTGATGAACTTTTATATTTAACTGTTTGGTAAGAAAATTAAGAAAATCGATTAAATACCAATCGATTAACGATTAATAGTTGACAATTTGACATTACTAAGTGTGCTCGGTGATTGTGATGTCACAATGTCATTCTCAATATGATTAAAAAATCTGACACCCACTAGCTAGATCTTTGCAAACAGAGTAGGCTGTGCCGCAGCTTGCTCTGTAATTTTTGTAAAACCGACGTGAATGACCTGCTTAGTCAAGTGTCGATCGCCGTTAAACGACAAGAAGAAGAAGAAGCTGGCAGAAATATACAGGATAGCTACCAGGAAGTGTCATTTTATACAACACTGCATTTACTACATAGAATAGCCTTCACCACATTTACAAATATCGACTGGCACTGACCATGAACATTTTGCAAATAGCAGCTTTGTCAGAGGTATCAGTAACCACACATTGATTTCTGTTTCGCTGTGTGGCCCTCTGTATCGCTCTCTCTGCCTCTCTACCTCAGCTCTCATTCCTTGTCTCTCTCTCTAAATCTCTTCTTGTCTCTCTCTCTCTCTCTCCCTCTATCTAACTGTCTCTCTCTCTAGCTCTCTTGTTGACTTGACATTGCCTGTCTCTCTCTCTGTCTTGACTCTCTCTCTTTGTGTGTGTGTCTCTCTCTCTCTCTCTCTCTCTCTCTCTCACTAGCTCTGTCCTATCTCGATCTCTCTCTCACTAGCTCTCTTCTTGACTTCGCTGTCTGTCTTTCTCTCTCTCTGTCTCTAACTCTCTCTCTCTTTGTCTCTTCCTCTCTGTCTCTCCTCTCCCTGCCTCTCTCTAGCTCTCTTCTCCTTCTCTCTCTCTCTCTCTCTCTCTCTCTCTCTCTCTCTCTCTCTCTCTCTCACTAGCTCTCTTCTTGACTTCTTGACTTCGCTGTCTGTCTTTCTCGAACTCTCCCTCTCTCTCATTGTCTCTCCCTCTCTCTTTCTCTAGCTCTGTCCTATCTCAATGCCTCTCTCTAGCTCTCTTCTTGGCTTCTTGACTTCGCTGTCTGTCTCTCTCTCTCTCTGTCCTATCTCGATCTCTCTCTCTCTAGCTCTCGTCTTGACTTCTTGACTTCGCTGCCTGTCTTTCTCTCTCTCTGTCTGTCTCTAACTCTCTCTCTCCTTGTCTCTGTCTCTCTCTTTCTCTAGCTCTGTCCTATCTCAATGCCTCTCTCTAGCTCTCTTCTTGGCTTCTTGACTTGTCACTGTCTGTCTGTCTCTCTGTCCTATGTTGATCTCTCTCTCCTTCTCTCTCTCTCTCTCTCTAGCTCTGTCCTATCTCGATGCCTCTCACTAGCTCTCTTCTTGACTTCTTGACTTGTCGCTGTCTGTCTGTCTGTCTCTCTCTCTCTGTCTCTAACTCTCTCTCTCTCTCTCCTTCTCTCTGTCTCTCTCTGTGTCTGTTTAGCTCTATCCTTGTTTGTGTCCCGCCAGTCAACTGTGTCTCCCCTGTGTCTCTCTTTATCTTGCTTTCTTTCTCTGTCTCTCATTCTCTCTCTCTCTATTCCTCACATTCTCTCTCTCTCTCTCGTTTCCCCTCTGTCTCCCTGTCCATCCCATTCCTAACACTGTCTGTCTCGGTAGATCTCCCATTGTCTCTTGATGTCTCTTAGTTTTGCTTTGAGACGTTGAGAAGACGTATCCTGTGGACACAAAGCTGTCAAAACACTGTGTGTGTTTCCACAGACTACACCGGCAGACATTCTGACTTCCAGATATCGACTGCAGTGACAGCTCAGTTCTCCTTTGGTCTTCTCTGCTTTGGTGTGTGTGTGTGTGTGTGTGTGTGTGAGTGCGTGTGTGTGTGTTTGTGTCTGTGTGCATCTGTAGAGTGTGTTTAGGTGAGTGTGTGTGTTTGTACATATATGAAAGTGTGTTTAAGTGTGTGTGTGTGTGTGTGTGTGTGTGTGTATGCATCTGTAGAGTGTTTTTAGGTGTGTGTATGTGTGTGTGTGTGTGTGTGTGTGGGGGGGAGCGGGGTGCGTGTGTGTCCACTGTGCAGTATGATATTGTATTTAGATATATGCATCTATAGGGAGTGTTTTTAGGTGTGGGTGTGTGTGTGTGTGTGTGTGTGTGTGTGTGTGTGTATGTATGTGTTTCAAGGTATGTCTAAGTTAAGATGTGTGTGTGTGTGTGTGTGTGTGTGTGTGTGGGTATGTGTGTGTCCACTGTGCAGTATGATATTGCATTTTGATGTGTACGTGTTTAGGTGTGTGTGTGTGTGTGTGTGTGTTTACGTGTGTGTGCCTGTACGCGTGGCGCGTATCATTTTCGCAACTATGATGTGTCTAAATTGCTGTCAGACTTTATATTATAATATCAGATGTCTCCCATGCACTTAAAAAAATACATTTTGGGAGGATTTTGCTCAGGCCAGAACGGTGTACACATTGGCTGTGTCCAAAATCTCTCCCTATCCCCTACACCTTACCCCCCATATAGTGCACTCACTTAGAGTGCACTCAACAGAAACGGCCGATATTTCGGACACTAGAATTGGCGCCGTCAAAATTATTATAAAATATAATTATAAAATTCAACAATCATCAGAAAAAGTCAAAAGTAAGCTGCAGTCGGTCGCTATTTACTCCTGCCGCGCCTTGCAATGCATTATGGGTTATATTCCTTCGTCTAGGGTACATCCGATGTTCACTACTTTTTGTGGTGCATTGTGGGATACTTTCAGTGCATTAAACATGGTTTATGGAGAATTCGGACACCCCTATAAAATGGCATGCGCCCCATATAGTGCACCTTATGGGGGATAGGGAGCGATTTCGGACACAGCCATTCACTCATCAATGACATTGGCTGCCATACAAGGTGCTCAACCCCTTTGGGAGCAATTTGATGTTCAGTGCCTTGCCAGTATTTGACATGGACACTATTTTTCGGAGACCAACTGAGTCTGCAACCAGATATGGACAGGATAGCCATAAAATTACTTAAGTAAAAGTATTGTTACCTCAGCAAAATATTACTCAAGTAAAAGAGACCAAGAGAGCGTGAGAAACCGAGAGAGAGAGCGAGAGTGCTTGAGAGAGGGAAAGACAGAGAGAGAGAGAGCGCCCAAGAGTGAGAGAGAGATATGACGTATCCGGAGAGCCATGGTGGTGGCTGAAGTGGAAAGGACTGAGCAGGAACGCCTCAACATCAAGGCGGTGTCCCAGGGCCAACAAGGACATTGGACATCATGGGAGGGTCTCACAGGTAGGGCTATGTCATGGTCCGACCTATGGAAGATCCCCCAAGCCAGGCTCAGCTTCCTAATCAGAGCAACGTATGACACCTTGCCTTGTCCCCGAAACCTCCACCAATGGTTTGGT
>OMKY01089654.1:0-10932 GCA_900302395.1 Bregmaceros cantori | reverse complement strand
TGAATATGATTGTGTGAGTTATTTCTTTTTTGTACACTGAATACTTTACAATACCTTACATTAAGGTTTTCATAAAGCATGGAAGAGGGTGAGAAGGGGAACGACGATCCAGCACAGGTCACATTAATCGGTGGACTTGTGAAACACTAGCGGCTGCAAGGTGCTTTGACTCTTTTGGTGGCAACCGTTTTTCGTAATTTTTGATGTCTTTGGCGTAGTATGTGCTGCTGTCAATGTGCATATAAAGCATTGACGCATTTGACAGAGTTACAGATGTAGCTTCACCTGTAAGAAAAACTGACATTTTAAATACTGCTCTTTATTCAAAACATCTCTCGTTATTTTGGGTTGTTGGGGGTCATCTGGCATGCACTTTTAAAATAATTATATCTGTTTTATTGTTGCTTGCACTGCACAATTTTGTTGCGTCTTTGCGAGTAAGACGTTGCCATCGTACTCTTCCCTCTCTGCTCTCAACTTTAGGTTTTCCACTTCAGCTGTCAGATCCTCCACAGTTGTTCCAATGCGGCTAGTGGGTGAAGTGGCCAATCTTTGTAACAGCGACTCAAAGTCTCTGTCCATGAGTCGGAGACTCTCTGCTTTACCTGTTATCACAATAATTCCTGTTCTGTAGCACATCACTGTAGCACCATTGAACCTCCCCATTTTCCAACTAATTATTTCCTCTTTTTCATTATCGTCATTCTCTAATAACAGGTTCCAGTCGGGTACATTCCTGCTATAGAAAATCAGGCCGTTTACCTGTCCTTGCCTGTTCTCGACCCTGTAAAGTGTGTTTGGATTTTCTTTCAGAATTCTCATTTTCAATGTGCGTCTTGGATTGCCTGTCCTTCCTCCGAACTCGAATCTTCGTGCGTTCCAATTTGCCATTGGCAGGAGTGTTGTTGATGTTCGTTTGACAGGTGGGTGTGGGACTCACTTTTGGTTCAATTGTATGTAGACCAAATTGTCTTTCTTTTCCTTCTGTAATATATCTTAGTTTTCCTCTTCAATATCGATTAAATGTACTCACTTCCGTATGCCTTCTTTGCCGTTGGCCTTTTCTCTAAGCTTCTTAACTCGTAGTCCTTTGTGCTGGGATTATATCCGTCAGTATCCAAAAGCAGGAAAAAAAGGTCTAACAAAGTTACTCCAAAGTTTGGTTGAGTATTTCTTGCTTATTGTATATCTTCTTTGTTGTTTAAATAATCTTTGTGGAGTTAGAAGTTATGGTCATATCAGGGAGTTCCAGTTTTGCACGTCTGTGCTGGCCGGGTGTCCTGTCTGATTGAATCTGCATGGTGACAATCAGGCTAGATCAAGTCAAATCAAGTCACATGATGAAGTACCAATTGGTAAGTGGTGGCAACAATCTGGTGGAACAGGTTCACCCTGAAACCAACACACCACACCTCTGGTTTTGAAGAGAAGTCGACCTGTGAATCATTCAGCGACACAAACAGTGGCTGTGTCCGAAATTGCTCCCTAACCCCTGTATAGTGCACTATATGGGGCGCACGCCATTTTGTAGGGGTGTCTGAATTCTCCATGTACCCTAGATAGTGCACTGAAAGTATCCCACAATGCACCGCAAAAAGTAGTGAGCATCGGATGTACCCTAGACGAAGCAATATAACCCATAATCATTGCGAGACGTTTTAAAAATGACCTAAACTTTTTTTTAAATGGCACGGCGGGAGTAAATAGCGACCAACCACCACAAATAATTATAAATGTAAGTACTTTTGACTTTTTGTGATGATTTTTTAATTTTATAATTATATTTTTTGTAATTATAATTTATAATAATTTTCAACGGTTACCTGCGCTCGGGCATAGACGCGTTGGTTTGTCCCCTCGATAACTGAAAAGGTTGTGCACGGATCTGAATGAAACTTGGCATTGTTGGTAATGACGAAAGAAAGAAGTGATTGGTGCATTTCCATAGCCTATCAGTAAAATAACAAAAATAATCGTTTTCTTCGAGCGCTGCAAGGAACACACAGGCCGACTAGCTCCCGCTCCACGGCATGTGATGCATCGGCGTCACCAGACCCTTTTTACTGGGGCACGTGCCCCGGTGTGATTCGTCTCTGCAATTTCTTTTTTAAAGAGGGTGTATTATAATTTAATTCTGCCATATGGCGGGAATCTGCACAATGTGTACATACTGTATACATTTAAAAAAACATAGACCTCTGAACCACCAAATTAATTTAAGTCCGATACGTGGAGTAATCTATCTACAGAATGCACTTCTGGTCGCCTATACCCGCCGGGACCACCAAGCCAATCACCCGGGTAGCAACTAGCAGGTCATTGCGTTTTGAAATTGAAGAGCAATCATATGCACAGATGTAATGCTTTTACCTAATAACATGAAGGGGCGCATTTTTTAGTAAAGCTAATTTGTCATGTCTGCCCTTCAGATAATGTTAGACAGTTGATTTAACTAATCGATCGTTTATACATGCACAGACACCGTGCATATGAATTTTGTCGCCCCGTTTGGACGCGAATATGCACCGACAGTGACACACAGATCACAATTCATTAGTATGATAATTATTTTCATTCATAGCCTATGATATATTTTACGTTATATTCTTTATATCTGCATTGTGGTGATACTTTATCAGTAATATTATTTTGTGATCTTTTTTTAGACTAGGTATAAGTGGGTGACAGCCTACTGTATTATTTTAATTTCAATTTGACTCAAACAACATTGTTCCTTTAGATGGATTCATGTATATCGGAAAGTTATTTGTGCGACGCCAATCTGCAGAGTTCCTTTTATTGCTATGTGATATGCGTGAAATTATGCCAAATAGATCAAGGGTTATATTTGAACAGTTTCAAAAGGATTTGAAACTAGTTATCCAAATAGAAATCAAGGTCGGACGGTCCTCCCGCATGATATTTTTACACTAGCCCAATAATCAACAGCTATTTTAAAAATGAGCATGATCCAATGTAAAAGGAAAGTATATATAAATGATTTGATTAATCTAAATTATTTGATTTGACTGAATTCATCTCCTGTTTTTCAGTTGCTTCAGCGTTACCACGTACTGCCGGCAGAGGGAGATGAAGGCGAGGTGGAGCCCAAGACCCGTACTCTCATGGTGCCTGCCAAGCCCATCAACCTGCGTTTAGTCCCCAAAGTTTGAAGGAGGTGCCGCCACCTTCGCACAGGCTTATCCATATCCACTGACACTAATAAGTATTCAACACCAGTGTTTTTTTTTTACTTTTTCGCTTGTTGTATTTCTTGTTTTAGGTATGCATGTGTTCTCACAAATATTGAGTGTTTAGTAATATCTGCATTATTACATATATCCAGGGCCAAGGGCGTCACTAGAACCATTGTTATACAGTGGCAAAGCAGGAGGCCAGAGGCACAGATAATTAATAGATGTACAATAGCATGCAAGCTGGATCGAGTTAGAAACGAAGAAATAAGAAAACTCAAAGTGACACCAATAAAAGAAAAGTTATAGGAGCAAAGACTACGATGGTACGGACACATACAAAGAAGAGGGGAAGACCACATATGCAAAAGAGTGCAAGCAATAGAAGTAAAGAAAAGAGGACCAAGGGGAAGACCACCAAAGACCTGGGAGAAATGCATAAAGGCAGACATGACACAAAAGGGAGTGGAACCAGCAGATACCCAAGTGATTGGGACAGAGCAGGATAATGGAGAAGAAGAGACAGTAGCATGCAAGCTGTTTTTAGCCTGTATTATTTTAAAAGCCCAATAAATTGTAATATGAAAAAAAGAGTGAACAATGAATATTGAATGATCTACATGTCTTGGCTACATTTGGAAAGTAACTACAAACAACTTCTCACATCAATGCCCATTTCGTTCACATCAATCACATAATTTCATTAGTCTTTTCCATTTGTTCATTTGAATCAATTGTATGTTCTTTCAAATTAATGATTGTACAATATGTGTGTATTCCACTTATTCATCCTCATTAAACCTGTGGATAGCGTAAATGGTCTTCAGAGTCCTTGGTGTCTGGGAAGTGTTATCTGGGTGTTAGGACAGGTTTTGTCAGGGACGGCACAGTAAGCACTTTTAAATGGCATTGAGCATTGAAACATTGAAACATTCCAACACCACATCACGTGATGAATGACAAATAAACTCACAGATGGCATAGACTCGGCTGCACCGGTTTGTCTGGACAGATTGTTGACCTGAGCAATGGTCAGTTCAACTTACTATTCACCTCACACCAGAGTGCATGATTGATCGCTGTTCAAAGGTCAATGTAATCCAACTCTGGCGACGCCCCTGCATATATGCCCCCTTCATCCATTTTTCTCAGAAATGTTTTTCCCTGCTGACATGATGCTAACTGCTTGATTATCAGTATCCAGCCTCTGTCTATTTTAAGGATATTTTTTCTACATAATCCCCGTTTTCCATTTTACTGGATAGGGTTGGTATGAAAGTTGGACAGACCGGGAAGACGTTGCAGAAATGTTGGCGAGGGGAGGAGAACTTGCGACGTCACAGGCACTATTCATGTGCTGGATGTGGGTTTCTTACCGACGGCCCCACACAGCCAGCCAGCTGCTGTCCATTTGTTGGATGCACATTGCTCCCATTGCTCTCATTGTCACATTCTCATGTCATGTCATTATCTAGTCTCATTGTCTAGTCTATGTCATGTCACCTCAAACTTTGGCTTTATAACACCTATCACGCAGAGCAGCACAAGGTGCTTTACAGAAACACCGGCCAGTCCATTGCCAGCACCCAGGCGCTGGCACATGACAGGGAGAGATGGAGGGAAATAGGGTGCTCACCCACAAAGCCCCTCCACGACCACCCCCAGTCAAGGGGCCGGTAAGCGGTAAGAAACGGAACATTGAACAGCACATTAGCCTTACCAACAGACATACACACACAGACACATTGAGTAGGCTGACGTACCGATGACGGTAACATCCTAGTTACAAGCCAGGTCAAAGAGATGTGTCTTCAGATTCCTTATAAAACATTGACGATCTCCATGATCCCGAGGGCCTCCATTAGGCCATTCCACAGTTGAGGTCAGGCTTAGCCATCACCAAGAATTGGGCAGAGATTCAGGGAACCAAGGACGGTGACGGTCTAGTTCTGTGCATCGCAAACATAAGACATGACTGGGGCCCACAAGCAAGAAGCATGGGTGCATAACACTGTAATACTGTACACTCATCATTACGCAACCCATGGCTAACATATTACTGTTTGCACAACTTGCTACTGTCCACTGTTTATGCTGGACCGAATCCACATAATAAGACTGCTTTTTCTTTTTGAAGTTCACAAGCATTTTTTCCCCACAAGTGCCTTTCCCCACAAGTGCCACTCATTGGATGCCTTGTCTCTTTGACAGGCCATTCTGTCAACTAAACGATTTTCCTAATCTATGTCTAAATTGTATTAAATGACTTGCATCATTTTTTAGTTTTGTTTTGTAATTACCCTAACAGTTTTGGTCGCGATCCTGAAAACTGAAAATGTATTAAAAATTGAATTTAAAAAGCCAACAACTATGCATGTCATTTAAAAGACTTATGATATTTGGTTTGACCGTATGAACACCATTGATGTAAATGATTTTCCATCACATTAGATCAGCCGTTTGAAGCTCCAGTCTGATGATCATTTCGAAGTTGCATAAATACATTATATATTATATCTTCAAAAGTGGGGGAAATGAGTGTTATTGTTATCACTTGCTATATATCTTTTGTGTATGTGTGAGTGTGTGTGTGTGTGTGTGTAGGGGGGGGGGCAATGCATGCACATTTTAATCACTGGTAATGGTAAAGAAATAATCCCGGTAGATTTAAGCGTTAAACCCAGTGGAGGCAGTCTGTGATATTTCACTATGAAAGTCGTGGAAATCATGCTTGCTGTAGGAATTGTTATGACCGGGGCATGTTACAGGGTGTTTTTGACAGTGTCTATGAATTGGAAGGTGCTGTTCCTGTCCGAATTTCCCTTGAGACAAATAAAAATGATCTTGAATCTTGACATATCTGAGTTCATCAAGTTTTGTGCAAGTGTTACCACAGTCACACAAAGGAAAGGGTCAGCCATCTTGAAATATGCTATGATTTATATTAAATTGAATGTGTATGCTGTATCTTAAAACCAAATAATTATTGTGAAAATCAAGCTAAATAAATTTGGGTAAAATCCATCCACCTGGTCAGAAGTTATGGATAATAAAAATGGCCGCCTTGAATTCAGCCATATTGTAAGTATTGGCCTCCAAAATATCATCAGTTCATAAAACTGCCCTATTTTAAAAGTTATTACGTTAACAGGAAGGATCAACGTATGCAAACCCATTACATCCACAACTGTCCACGTGGATATAAATAGACTGCACAATGATGAGATGTAGAGTTCCGGATGCTTCCTTTTTCTCTCTTTTTCTGTCATGCACATATATTTGTTAACAACTGCTAAATTAACATTACATTAAACATTGCCTACTCTTGGTATAGAGTATACTTCAGCATGATTACAACAAATCTCTATATAGAATATTATATAGAGTTGAGCTGTCATCCTGTTCTAATTTAACCACATGGGTGACAGCAGTCAAAAATATGGTTGGAAGTCGTTGGAGGGGGAAATGCTGTAGTGTTGTCTGGTGCAGCATTAGACACAAGCACTGTAGAGGAACGAGGTAATGTGCATTTTAATGAACATTCTTGCCAACTACATAACCGTACATTTTCCATCTTAGAACGCCTGCCTCTCGTACATACGAGGCGATCACTACAACTTAGCAATGACAGCAGTGCCCTCTAGTGGACTGGAATTCCAAACGTAAGGCAATCAACTTGAGGAGTTAAGGACACAACAAATACATGTCAATAATTTAACATATGTGACAGTGAATACAATTTAATAGTTAGATGTTATTTCAGTCTTGAAGGTTCCCATAGCGGTCCGGCACATGAACTTATTGTCAAAGATATCAAAATGTTATGTTTTCAAGATTCAAGATTCATTTTAATTCGTCAATTTGCACATACATGACAGCAGCACACACACATGGGATTTTAGTTGGGCATGAAACAACTCTCTCAAGATCGGAAGGTAGGGGAAAAGGTCAAAACAAAAGAAGAAAAACACACAAATTATAAAGTGGTACTGGCATACAGTCAACGCGTGTAGTTTTTCAGTCTAGACTCTAGAGGTCATAGTGCGCAGGGTTCGGTAGCGCCTTCCCAAGGGGAGGCGGGAAGGGTGGTGCGCTGTTTGGCAGTGGTCTGCTACAATGTTTTTGGCCAGGTTCCTCACCCTGTCCTGGAAAAGTCCTTCAAGGAGGATAAGGGCCGGTGATTTTCTCTGCTGTTCTGGCCACTCAATCGTAGTCTGTTGAATGTTGTCGTAGACCCAAACCAGACTGTGATGGAGGAGCAGAGGACAGACTGGATAATCGCCATGTAGAAGGTTATCAGGAGCCCCCTCGGCAGGCTAAATTTCTTAAGGAAGTACAGCCTCTTCTGAGCCTTCTTCCGTACTGTGTTTATGTTAGGTGATCACTTCAACCTCCTCCAGATGGCGGAGCTGAGGGGAACTTGATGGATTCAGTGGTGGTGACAGTGTCACCGTGTATGGTGAGTGGGCTGAGAGGGGCGTTTTTTCTTCGGAACTCGACCACTATCTTGGCTGTTTTCTTTGGGCTGAGTTCTAGCTGGTTGAGCTGGCACCACTGGACCAGTCTGTTTAACTGATCAGACCAATCACGGTGGTGTCGGTGACAGTAGCAGTCATTGGTATAAAGGGAGAACAGCGTCGGGAAGACGACACAGCCTTGTGGGGCGCATTGGTGGTCATCGGGGGACATGCGATGTCTGGCGCGCTGGCTCTTGTCTGTTAGGAACCTCTGTATCCACTGACGGGTGGGGACTGAGACTTTTTGTTAACTTCCTATTTCAATAAAATGCTATGATTCCAATTGATGACGTGAGACTCATGTACATAGATTGATAGTAGGGGGAATAATAACAATCCAATAGAAAAAAAAACAGAATTACATTATAAATCATCAATGCTATTGATCAGACACGAGGCATATTTTTAGAATGTGAAATGTTGGAAACCCATTTCCTTATCATCTTCATATTACATGGGGAGTATGGCTCTAAAGTCAAACTCAAACTCCCATGGCCTTCTCGGTCGCGTCCATGGTGGCTCTCGTCAATCATACATCATTAGCGAATTTTTCAGAGTGACAGTTGAGCTGGAGTGGGAACAGCTCTTTGGTATATATGGATTGGCATCGCATTATGCGTAAAGATTTATTTGAACGCCTGTTTGGACCCAGTAACCCCGAGTAGCCTCCAGGAAACCATGAAGTGTTACGAATTGTCGGTGATATGTATTTTTGTATTTTGTTTCTATATTGTGGCACATGGATCATGGATGGCCCCAGAACTTCCTCCCTGTATCCATGCGATATCTCTCTTGCCCTCCCCTATACCTTTACATTTCACTCTGAACGCTCATGCCCTTACGCTTGTCCTCACTCACCCCACTCTGTCGTTTCCACCCTGAGTGCCCTCACCCTCCCTCTTTCAGACACTCGCACTTGTCCTCGTTCACCTCTATATTTCCCACTCTCTTCTCCTCTCTCAGCAAACCTCTTTGCACTAATATTGACGGCCGAACAAAAGCGAATTCACCAGTGATGACAAAAAGAAAAATAGCCTCATAATGGTGACGTTTGTGGCCTGGGAGTATCAATATGACAGGCGACTACAAACACAGCCAAAAACCGTAAACTACATTTACAGGTCTGCGCGACATTATGCGCGAATACACCGTAAACGTAATTTAACGAGCCCAATTAATTCCCAATTGATGCGCGGCTACCCTCGTGTTTCCAGCCAACCACGGAACGCCTGGCATACCACGTGACAGCACTTGCCAACCAGCAGCACAAGCGGACCCGACGCTGCGCGGTTTCTACCCTACCTACCCACGCGGGCAGCCGCCTCTACCTTTTTACTCGCTGGACCAGACAATAAAACGCTCCCTTTTTGACCGTGCGACTATAGCTGGTCTTTCCACTGTATTTTAGTTAAACCGGGGGGTGGGTGCGGAAAACAAGACGAGGTGCCTTGGGAGCCGCGGCGCTGCCTTGCCCGCTGCGACATGGTGCGAATGCGACACTTTGAACGCGTTTCTCCCTGACGACACTCGTCGTGGTTGGCACGCGCAGCCTTTTTACCGCCAAACTGCCCATGAGGGAGCGTGCGCGATGTCTCGGTGGTCGCCGGGCGACCCCCTCCGAGGTAAGCACTTACCACTGACATACAGACACGCACACATAGATACACGCACACAGAGACATGCACATAATGTGTTAATGTGCACGCACCTAAATGTGCACACACACGTGCGCGCGCACCTCCCATTTGACCATGTATAAATAAATGCATCTGCATGTTTGAGGTGTGCATGTCTGGAAATGCGGCATTGTTGCATTGTTGCATTTAATAATCGTTTCTGCAAATTTAATTTGACTGAATAAAGAGCCGCCCACATAGAAACCCGTCAATAGAGTGTGTAACACAGACGACCCTTGCCGTAGTGAGCTGTGTAGCGGCATGCTGAGCAATTACCGAAACAGACTGGAGAAAATTAACCGTGCCCACTCACGAACGAATTCATGGACACTAACTGCAGTGATAGTAAAATGTACAATGAGACCCAGGCTATGCATGTTAAATGCATGCGAACTCGCCGCTGAAATCCCGCGATGTTTAAAATAGATGATGGGTGTGTTGGTGGATGCTCGCCGGGCTAATATGATGTAGGTCACGGACTCATTCGACGCGAAGCGGTGGGCTCGAGCCCTCAGCATTGATGTGCACGCATGTGCTTTGACGTTGGACGCGAGACTGTCTGCTTTGCGAGCACGGAAACCGTGCTCAAGTCTCAATTGACTGGTGGATCTATTGAACATCTGTACAATTGATCTGCTAGATGATCCTGTCCGTCAAAGCAAAGGGTTTACCTTTCCCTTCCGATCGTGTTCTTTTGATGCCAGGTTTTGGTGGGAGTAAGGGAGACGCCTGATGTACCCTATGGTTTATAATTTAAAACGCCTTTGGGCAACGACTGTTGTTTGTCTGTTGTTGCCTAAAAGATCTGGCGTTCGGTATGAACAGGATGCTTTAGTCTGGAGTCAAAGCATTGTTGCTTGGTATTCCTTGCTCGGCATTGGATAGGTTGTTCCAAGTTAATCCTGTTTGGCCATTATATGATATGGCCTTTCAGACAATGCACATTACTGTTGATTACCTGAGGGTTCTCTCTCTCTCTCTCTCTCTCTCTCTCTCTCTCTCTCTCTCTCTCTCTCTCTCTCTCTCTCTCACATTGGAAAGAGACACGATAGATAAATAAATGACAAGAATGGTGGAGGGACACAGTCATGGGCGATTAAAAAGGTAGGGCTTCTATCTAAAGTAAGAGAGAGCCTCGCAGTGTAGACGAGAAAAGGTTATTTTGAGGTGAAATAGTGCTTTGTGCTGAAGCAGAAAACAAGTGATAGAAAGGGAGTGACAAAAAGGGGTACTATGGAGAGAGAGGGAGAGAGGGGGGAGAGGAAGTAGACCTAACGTCAAGTGAGGATAACAGCTGACAGACACAAAGGAAGAGAAAGGAAAAAAGATGTTTACCATTCCTGTGCCACTCTCCTCGACGACATGTCTCGACATGCCCCCGCAAGGCTTCCACTATATATCTGCAGCAGTCGAGCATATACAGTAGAGAAATATATATACTTGACATTATTTGTGTACTTTATATATCTCGTAGGTGGAAACAATCGTTCCTTCTCTGCCTCTTTTAACCTATCATTTACAATGGAACCTGGCATGTTTTATATA
>OMKY01089649.1:0-10033 GCA_900302395.1 Bregmaceros cantori | reverse complement strand
CTCTCGCAGAGAAGTAGAGTTCGTGTAGCCGGCGAAGGCGAGACCAGTTGGCGATGTCGGTTGCTGTGGACACCAGAGTGAGCGGAGGTGCGGCTCGGCGGGGCTCCGCGGCGGCTCGACGCCGGGTGGCGAGAGACACCGGTGGTGGTCCCGGTGGGGACCCGGCTGGTGTGGCCTCTCTCCTGGCCACCGAGTGCGACACATTGCTGACCACATTTGTGAGTTTGACCCACTATTTTTCTTCAGATGTAAGCTTTTCAAAGCCGAGTTTTGAACGTTTGATTTTAGATCGCTGCGGAATTTCGTTACATGTATCTTTGCTGTTCGTGTTTCTCATCTCAAACAATTTGTACACCTTTTAACACCTTTATCCCTCTTTTACCCAACATAACAAACTGGCATTGAATCAATTAACATTAGGGTGACGCAAGTTTTATACACATGTGGACACTCTGTGACGTTCTATTGACAGCATATACCACCATATATGTACTGGCCTGAAATGTCATTGCGACTCAATGTGACATCTTCTCCCCACCCCTCTCTGTCTAGATAAGCAAGAGGGAGGTGGATGTTCATTCTCTTTTTTTGTGTTGTAAAACAATAAGGCTGGTTTCCTAATTTTCCACCTACCTCTGCACAACAACAACAACAACAACAACAACAACAACAACAACGTCATGGAATCAACTTAAACCAACTATATAGAACACGTTGGTCATCGCTGAAGCGCCCTTAGTGGTGCCTCAATCAATGTCTAAAAGATGACGTCCTTGTGAAAATGCTTTAGATACGTTTTTAGTAGACAAATATGGCTCCCTGTCGATGTAGTGGAGCAGTGGCTTCTGTGTGTCGGGATCATAAAAGTCTTGAAATTGTCTTAAATTCGTATCAAAAATGTAGGCCTTTCGTGTCTTAAAAACAGCCACATTTTCATCACAGGTCTAAAATGTAAAATACTCTAGTCTTAAAAAAGTAAGTTTGCTAATTCATGACATGACTCAGAAACAGGTTGTCACTTTCAAGTGTTTGTCATTTTCGTTTCCAGAAGAATTGGCTTGAAAGGGACTCCTCTGGCTGGTCAGAAGAGGCGGTCTGCACTTATATAGCATTTGGCCTACATTTCTAAAATTTTGTCATAATGGTCTAAGAAGGTCTAAAATGTAAATTGTAATTCCTGCACATAATAGCATTAAAACAACCTTGATGTACACAACCTTTCAAAGATCTACTGCCAGTAATCAATAACACGGCATTGTTATCTCTTAATATTGTAGAGGTAGGTAGAAAATGAGGAAACCAAATGCTCCTTTATTGTCGAGAGACAACACAGAAAGAGGATGAGCATCCACCTCCCTCCTGTCTTCTCTAGACAGAGAGGGGAGGTGGAGATGATGTCACATTGTGTCACAATGACATTTCAGGCCAGCACATATGCTGTCATAGAACTTCACAGTGTCCACATGTGTATAAAATTTGCCCCAGAAATATAAACCTCTACAATATTGACATTATTCTCCTATCTGATGCTCGGCTATTCTTGTTTCCGGCATCTCGAGAAGTCGAGAAAGTTGTTATTTCTTTTGAGTTGGATAAAGGGTGAATATTCAAGCAGTGAGTAGTGACTTATAGGCTTGTGTGCTATTATCGAATATCAGAGCAAGCCTCCAAGTTATTAGTGACCACTTGGTAACAACAGGTAGGGTGGATTGTCCTAGTGTGGACCACTGCCGAATGTGCGGCACCTACGCTCCAGTGGCTCTGGCTCCTCTCTAAAATAATGAATGTCAGTGAAACTATGGTAAAAGCAAACTATGCTAATGTGAGTAACATCAAGTTCAACTGTTCAACACTACATTTCACTGCAACACCTTATGCAACTGACTGCCCCACATTAGGAAGCTGCAAAAAAGGGCCAACATTAGGGCAATCCGCCCTAATTCTCTCTTTGAAAATGTATAACTCTGTGGGGACACCGCAAACAATTTCAATCTCTTTTCAAATCAGTCTCGCAGTCAGAAATCAGTAGGCAAGACCACTGCTCCAACCCACCCCTCACGGTCAAATACAGCACGTCCACTCGTCCCCAGTGTCTCAGCCCCCTTTCACATAAACACAGTTAATAAAATAAAATGAGAACATGGCACTTAAAAAAAGTTACAAATCATTGAGCTTCAGTATTCATTTGGGTGATAATGTTATAAATGTTGATTTATTTAACTGTTTTATGCACTTCAATCTCCAAGTTTAATAAATTGCATTGTTTGTCACAATGTTCCATGCCCGGCCTGTGAAATTCTAGAACCCATTGTGGTCCGCCAGTGAAAAATTCTGCCGACCCCTGATCTAGAACAACACATGGAAGCCAACGCGTCTGACCAACACTGTGGGTGTGTGGGTGTGTCATGTTGGCAGTAAATTCTCTGGAAGTTTCTTCTCATGTCTGGGAAACTTAAGTCTTATCGTTCAGCTTCCTGTTCAGGCCATGCCCCCTCCATTCCCGGCAGCCTCTCTCCCACTTCATCATGTCACTGGCGTCTAGTTTCATCTGTCTAAACTATGGCCTGACGACGACCGATGTGAGATTTTGGGGAATAAGGGCATGATTGTTATTGATAAAATTGTTAGAACATGGGAAATGTGTTTAACATTCAACTGTTCAATACTACATTTCACTGTTCCACCTTAGGCAACTGACTGTCCCACATTGGGATGCTGCAAAAAAGGGCCCACATTAGGGCAATCCACCCTGTATGCCGGTTAATTAACAGATAAAGCCCATATATAATAAATTATTTCTAGTACGTTTATTTTTGGAATGCTGTGCACAATTGTACATATGTCAACTTTGATATAATGGACACAACTCCAACTCAATATCTCAAGGTGTTTTAATTCGTGAAATAAAAATAAAGGTGTGTCGCAAGTTCGCAACTATGTTAACCCAAGTTTCTCTGAGTGGAAACGATAATCTGTGTCCGATATCGGTCCGAAGTTTTGACCGATATCTTTTTGCCACCTAAATTCGGCCGATGTAGTCGGGCCACACCGATAATCGGCTGGGCCCTGGTCTAAACATCATAGGATAATCTACTGTTTTATATTTTTATGCCCCCCCCCGATACCTTATAGCAGGGCTATTCAAATGGCGTCCCGCGGGCCAGATCCGGCCCGCCAATCAATTTTTTTGGCCCCCACAGCAATCCTAAAAATAAAAAAACAATAAATAACAACAACAATAATAATAATCCTTTTTTTTCCAAACATGTTTTATCTATCCGATGCTGTTCTTCTACCTCAACAGATGCACTATAAATGTCTTGTAGTTTAAGTGAGCGGCTGCTGTTTACAACTATTTGTGTGTTGTTGTTTCAGATGTTGCTTGTTACAAGAAGCACAATAGTTGCATAGAATTGAAGCCCTTTTAATGGGAAGTATGCTACTTTAAATAAAAGTTATGAAAACGTGGTGGTTTTGCGTCGCACCAAGATGTACAAATAAGCCGGAGATTACGGAAGCAGGGAGGTGGGGGCGCAGTCCGGCATCTGCTCCGGCCCCTGGCAGATTGGGCTTCTGACAATGCGGCCCTCTGAGCAAAGTTGTTGAATAGCCCTGCCTTATAGACTAGCGTGCCTTTCTTATGTATAGGATATCAATGATTAAACCATTGAATTGATTCATTTTCTTACACTCAAGAATTTGTAATGCAACACATTTGATCCATATGAACACAATTCACCAACTAAGGGGAACCCTTCCTTTTGTCCATAGTTGGTCCATAATATCCCAATACCTTAAATTTTCCATCCATACGAGTGGCCATGTGTGACTATGTTCCTTCTTGTATGGCTGGGTACGTGGTGGATACAGTGGAGTGGGGTCGGCCAGAGGAATTTAATTATAACCTAGGTGTGAAGGTTGGAGCCGGTCTGTTTAAACATGCAACATGAAACAGGCAGCCAAGGCTATGTGGCTAGCCTGACGTCGCCAGGCTGTGTGGCTAGCCTGACGTCGCCAGGTTGTGTAGCTAGCCTGATGTCGCCAGAAGACGTGCGCGCACGCTGATTACGGGCCGTCGTGTTTCAGTCTGGGGATCGCCACTGACTTGTGACTCACGGCTTGAACCGCGGGCGACCAATTTCAGCACAATAGACGGGGTATGAACCATTGTGATGGGCGTGGCAAAGGCGTGTGGCAGGCAGCAAGCCACATCCATCTTTAGCATTAGCATTTTAGCATTGAGCTCGTAGCCACGAAAAGACATGTGATGATTCTCTTTTTTTCACGTCCCCCAATGAGAGAGTAGTGGCTAAATTAAATTTATTGGAATAAGGAAAAACAAAGAATTAGTTAAGCTATCTTCAGCGCTGCCTCACAAAAAACAGGAAAGAGCATGCCTCATCGTGATCGGCCTCGATTTGGCGCCAGACACACACAAAAGGGCCACAATGCGGCTGTGGCACTTTATTGAGTTATGCATACAGTGAATTTCATCCTTCACAATGAACCCATTAATTAACCCAGCGACCAACTCCAGATTCTGAGCCAGTGCCTTGGCCAGGGGCACTGACTGGAGCAGGTCAAGTAAAACATGCTTCTGGTGGTGGGGGAGACGATAGTGTCCAGAGGAAACTCACGCAGGCACGGGGAGAACATGTTCTCCACACAGAAAGGACCTGGGTGGGGTGGGATTCGAACCCTGGACCTTCTTGCTGGAAGCCTCTTGAGACCAATTAATATAGCTGGTTTCATCAAATATAGCCCAGATGAGCATATGAAACTGTTAATAAATATATAGATATGAATACAGTAAATATATTCCTTGACAGTCTACAAGACTTATCTCCCTGTACATCCAAGGTTATCTCCCATTGGCCCAGTGAGCCACAATACACCTGTTTTCTTCAATGGACAATAGGGCATCTGTATGTATCTTGGCTAAGAGTTGTCTCTCGCTGTCTCTCTCTCTGTCTTGTTGATCGACTGTATAAGACATGATGTTTGACTTTAATAAACGGGAGATCTCCTTATGAACAAACGGAGTGTGTCTGTATTCAGAATACAATCTGCTTCATCAACATAACCAAATTCCAACAAAACACAAACAGTTGTCGAACAGATATTAGTTTTCATTCCTCCTCATTATCTGTCAATTTGTTAAATTTGGGTCATTAACTTGGGTCCTCCAAGTTAATGTGGCAGCAATATCGTGATATGAAAATGCAGTTATCGCCCAAGCCTAGTTTTGAATTATGCAAACACCGACCAGCGAACACCGCTACTCTAGCGTTTGTTTGTGAGACAATGGAAGTCCTGCTTTATGACATCCTGGCCCTCAGGAAACATACAGAATCTAGAGGGTGGTGGCCTGGCAAGCCAGAACCGGGAGGAGGAGTATTCTTTAAAAAAAAATCAAAGTCATCCAATCACAGCACAGTAGGCGGAGCAAGTGACGACGGCACTTCTTGGTCACGTAACGCACTAAACTCCGCACATATCTCGTCTTGCAGAGAGAACCGCCTCAACGTGGCTGTGATTGACTGGCAGTCAAACACTCGATCTGATTTGTTGATTCGCTCGAGGCCAGACCCAATGTTCGTTCTAGTCGCGTGCGATGCATGGACGATTAGTTGGTTCTGGCTTGCCAGGCTCGGATGATGGTGAGAGGAGGAAAATTCTTCGGACCTACATGTCATTTGACAGACGCATAAAATGCTCTAGCATTTTTTAATTAAAATCCATGACAGCGTTTATCAGGACCAGCGTGCAAGAGATAATAATACGAGTGGCCCCTTACCGACCTGATAAGGCATCTTGAAATTCTCTGCAAGTCCCTTGGAAATACGCCACAGTGCCGTCATAATGTTATGACAGGGTTTCCTCTGGCTGTTTGGACATGCCGCCCCAAACCTTAAACATGTTTTCTCTTCTGCATCTTGGAGTTCACGGCAGCGAGTGCAGTGCAAAGCATCGCGTTTGGAGACCAGAACATGATGACGGATGTAGGAAGGGGAAAAAAGTCAGCAGTTGATGTCTGACTCTGATCACCACAACAACTTGTAGAGTCATGCCTCCCATATCCTGATTGGCTACAAGCTGTGATTGGAAGTCCCACTCCATCGGCTATAAATCAGTGATGCTTCCTTATCTGAGCTGCCATTGCAATACGTCAGTTTGATTGTTTATCAGTTCTGACGCATGTTTAAAAGCTGATGAAGTCAGTCCAAGGGGGATGATTAAATCGAAATGGGTTGTGCAAACGATTTAAATTGTGATTGTGTGGGGATCAGATGGGCACAAGAGCATTTGGGTGTGGAATAGCACACCTCAAGTTCCCACTATCCCTTTTTTAGGATAATGCAATTTTTTTAATTATTATTTATAAAGAGACAGTTCTAGGATTCGCTTGGAAACTGGGTTGAAGAATCGGTGGGGGGGGGGGGGACATTGCAGAAAAGCTGGATAGGGGATGAAAACCCGTGACTGCTCGACCTATGTCTGGGGGTGTATAACCACTGTATACCACCTTGCCACCACCCCCCCATCCCTTTTTTATTAACTCGATGAGCCTGAGTTCCCATTGAATAGACATGTTAAAAGATTGTTCAAAGCGCCACATAGTGATTGACACTGGGAAGCCCTCCTCATATCTGAGGTTTTGTCACAACTGTCCGCTGAATTGTCCAGCTGAAGCCACTGGCGAACAATTAATTGACCAATCAAGGCAAATATAATAACAAATGTGTATATTTAATAATAATAATGGAATCTTGCTTTGATCCCTGCGACATTGACAATAACTTCTTTGGACTTTTCTCGCACTGCTAGGTAATATGGTGGGGTACTAGAGCTGAGCAATGTGGCCTGAAATTCACAATACATTATACTGTTCCTGGGGTAACGATATTTTGGTCGATATATTTAAAAGGGAAAAAAAAGTTGTCACGAGACGGAGGCAGCGTAACCCAATCTTCACTCTTGTAAATTAAGCCTATCCTCTCGATAACATGCAAGGCAGGACTAAACTGCATGACCAAAACCCATTCTCAACAAGGTATCAAGTTAACGACTTCAAGTGCTGATGATGCTCTTCTAGTATCGGTTTTCATTCCGTACCACACTATTATGGACCTAATATGGAAGGAAAAGATTCTTCTTATTTAGTTCTGCATGCACTTATATATGTATTGTAAGTACAAATTCATAGAATGTAAGATAGGATCTTGATTTCTAACGTATTTTCTTCACCTGATTTGGAGTGAACGGGTTAAAAGCATAAATCTCCGTCACTGTTCATGAAAGGACATGTAGGATTTCCTCCAGGCATTGTGGTTACTAGGAAAGCTGTAGTTGGGTGTGGAACACTTGGCTGGAATTCAGGGGTCGGGTTAAAGCAACTGAGACTTTTTCTTCGTAATTGGTGCCCCAATTCGATCCTCTGATCGTTTTTTGCCATTTTTGGCCGATCAGTATCGGCCGATCGCTCTGCTTTGTGTCAGAATCACTTTCGGGCAACACTCGAACTCCCTCCTTTTCCCCTTCATTTTTGTGAAATGGAGGGGAAATGGCACCCTTAATTGCCCTTAATAGCAAGCAAATGTTAAAATGGCCTGCGTTATTTTCTCTCCACAGAAAGCCCTAGAGCACATCACCACGGACCCTGAACTTGTGGTCGCTGATGACCCGCCGGTGTCGTCTCAACCGACCGACGCTCAGCTGCAGATTGTCCACGCGTCGCTGGCCAAGTGCCACTGCATTCTGGTGCAAACTATTGCCTCGCTAAAGGAACAGGAAGCGGGCTCACCGCAGAACGGGGACTACATCTCACAGCGCGATGGGGTCGAGCGTCGACTGTACCATCTGGTTAAGATGACTGAACGGAGCGAGGGCTCAACGCCAGACTGCGTGACAGAGGTGTGTAACGAATAGTCGACAAATTGTTCACTAGTTGATTCATAAAATTAGACTGCAACTAATGTAATGGGTTTTTTTTACCAGTGCTGAGCAGGTTATGTTTTCAGACACATTGGTTTGTCTGTCAGCAGGATAACTGAAAAATGTATGCACGGATCTGGATGAAAGAGAGTTGATGGAAATGACAAACGGAACAACAGTATACATTTTGGTGCATTTCTGTAGCCTATAAGTAATGTAACATAATGACAACTCTTATGAGCTTACAAACTGCGATCACCTGGTGCAACACGCAGCAGTTGCCTCCACTCTACTACGTGGTACTAACACAGGGTGCGCATCCCACCTCTGGCAGATCTCGAAAATATTTATTTTTATGACTACAATCCCGCGTACCACCAAGAGCGTGCTCGCATACCACTGGTGACAAGTGATTACATTTTGGTGCATTTCTGTAGCCTATAAGTAACATAATAGCGTCTAGATGTTTTGGCATCAGTGACCCCATGGCCTCGGCGCAGGTTTGCACTCTAAGTGCTTCTAGTTTTTGTTTATGTTTTTTTGTTTTTTGGCAAATTTTGCTGGCTGTAGCAGTCATATAGATAACTCAGTCATTGATAACTCATCCTCAATCTATCCATGATAGCTCTATGGTCCTCAGTACAGTATAGCCATGATCACTTTATGATCCTATTCCTCAGTAAATCCATGGTTACTGTGATTTCAGGCTGATGGAGATATTCCACCATTCAAGTTGAAGCTGGCTTTCTATAACATTGTCTTCACCACTGGCCAGTGGAGCCGCAAGGCGCACTCCGTTCTGCCGTCCGTCGACTCCATTGACTCTCGGCGGCTGAGCACAGAGCCGCTGCTGTCCAAGCCCACGCGGATCAGGAGGAGCACACGACGACAGGGATGGAGGATGTACTGAGAGGATGTACTGAGTACTGAGCTTTACAGACTGAGCTATTGGCAGCAAGTTTGACGTGTGGTCCGTGGATCATGACCATGCAAATGAACTTCAGATGGAGGCGCTAGGAGCCTCACCAGTATTTTATTAATATATTTCTGCTTTCCCTTTTTTATTAACTCTGATGTCTCATCTCAACAGATTGTTGTATTGCATCAAATCACAATGTTTTAATATGCAGCATATACTAACAATTTGGCTGTGTCTTCTTAATTGCCGTGGGCATGATGGTCTTTATATTATGAACTGTTACACATAATTGATATAGTTTGTGTATTATCTAGAGCTGGGCGATGTAACCTACAATGTTTATAATATATTGTGCAATTCACCAATGAATCAATCACCAATTTAATATTCACCACTAGAGGGAGGCATAGGGGAGAATGAGATCTACACATCTCTACTGCCCTCTAGTGGGTGAAGACTAGTCTTTCGGTCATTAACCCCGTTGACATGGACACTTTTTTTTGGATCTGAATACATTTAGGCGGATCAAATATAATTCAGTTATTGCCCACGTGCCCCCTCGCCCCTCAATCGCAGATTGGGTACCATGTAAACGGGGCTAATGAATGTAATGACAACCCTTTGTCACAAGATGGTAGCAGATGGACACTCCTCTTTACACTTAGGCTTACTTATTATTATTTTAAACAAACTTGACATTTCTATAAAAATCAAATGAAAAAAAGGTGTTTTTGTAAAGTTTCACAAAACGTGTGAGTTGTATATTGCAGGTGTTTATATTTTTACTAGTGTGCTGAATTGATTATTAGTGTGTAGCTTTTTTCAATCAGATTGTATATTGCAATACATCACAATCTAACATGAGAAAATAGAAGGAAAACTCCACTGAAAATCAGGGCTTTGAACCAATATTTTTTCCCAAGCGTTTCGTTCCGAACAGAAACAGAATTATAACGTTTCCGGTTATGTGTTCCACCAATAAATTAACGTTCCTGAACCGGTTAGAACAAAAAAATATTGTTCCCGGAACGGTTAATTTCGTTCCTGTCAGCTGTTTAATGCTATGTAATATTTGTTGCGGTGAACCCAAAGCAACTCGCTACAGAGGCCCGCTGGTAGCGCTCTACAGCCGAGGTCTCGTTGCGTGTCGGGGCGAACCCACAACAACACGCTGCAGAG
>OMKY01089646.1:0-10866 GCA_900302395.1 Bregmaceros cantori | reverse complement strand
AATATATGTCTTTTTAAACATCTGTTAATATTTGTCTAGTCTCTTTTAAACATCTTTTAATATTTGTCTAGTATCTTTTAACATTTTTAAATATTTGTCTAGTATATATATCTTTCAAACATCGTTTAATATTTGTTTAGTGTCTTTTAAACATTTTTAAATATCTGTCTAGTATATATATTTTAAACATTGTTTAATATTTGTTAGTATACATCTTTTTAAACATCTTTTAATATTTGTCTACTAGACAAATATTAAAAGATGTTTAAAAGATGTATACTAGACAATGTCTAGTATACATCTTTTAATAGTTGTCTAATATCTTTTAAACATTTTAAAATATTTGACTAGTATATATCTTTTAAAGATCTTCTAATATTTGTCTAGTATCTTTTAAACATTTTTTTTTTAATATTTGTCTTCTATACAGTGTATCTTTTAAACATGTCTTTGAGGCAAAAGTGCTCTTTCTGATATTTTCTGATGAATGATTCCAAATGGTCACTCCTTTGAGCCTTTTGTGCGTTGTTCATAGTTTTAAAAAATGTTTTACAGTTTTTAGTGGAACGGAGTGATAAGACTAGATCTGTGTGAGCAGAGGTCCTACATGATCCATGTCTGAAAGGACTCTTTGACTCCAACAAAGAACAAAGAGTTTCACTGTTTCTGATAAATTATGGATATTTTTTATTTCCGGCGAACGGGTCAGAGGCCACGCCCACTGACCTCCAGATGACCTCCAGTGTGGATCTGTGCGTAGTTGCAGTGACACAACCCCACGCGGCACAGTCTGCACTGAATGCGATAGTTCAGACATGGGGCAAACTATAGAGGAATATCCACTGTTCCGGGAAATTGTGTTTTATTATGCAAATATCTGTTATACGCCTCTAGGCGACGCGAAGGACTTTCCATAAGGTTTAAGGCCCATTCATATCTCACGTAAACTACGGACATGGGTACGGATGAAGCATTTCACGCGTTCTCTCCGTCGACTACATACGTAAATTGACATGGATCTGGGGACCTTATGATTACGTGTGAACGGATGAAACGGAGCAATACTACCGGAAAATGTTGCCATGTTGCCAAAATGTTGCACACGGTAACGTAAAAGGCGCTCGGTACACACATAATTGGCCAGACATAGGGTATGAATCGGCCTTTAGTCTGAATCTCAAATCAGGCTGAACGCTGAATGCTCCTGAATGCGTGTCCAATGCTGAAGTGTAATTTGTAGAGTCACGCCTCCATTATCGTGATCGGCTACAAGTTGTGATATCATCGGATGTCCCCTCCCATCGGCTATAAATCAGTGACACTTCCTGAAATGTGTGTTCGGCCATGTTCCCTTCCTTAGCTCTAATCTCAGCTAGCCGATACCTGGCGTGTTCAGTGTCCAGTATAGCTCAAGAAATGAACCCTCTAGACGTATTCCCGTGTCAAGACTGGTCATTTCCTGGTGGGACAGTCGGAGGACGCTACGTCATGATGTGGTGACAGTAGATATTTGCTGGTAACTTGCAGGAAATACAGTTTGAAGATTGACACGGTGCACCGCAAGAGGGGGGCACCGCAAGAGGGTGCACTGCGGTTTATCCGAAAACCGCAGGGTTTTTGATAGTGGTGCACCAATCCAATCCTCAGATCGGTGATCAGGGGCCGATCAGACTTTTTCCCAAGGATCGGGACTAGTTATTTTGTCCCGATCTGGATCAGTAAAGGAGTCGGGGAGCATGCCAAATGATTGTTCCTTACTTTGACTATCAATTGACAATTGTGCCAAATAGGTTGGCTACTACCAAATTTTGCAGGATCAGGACTCTGTATCGGGGCTCTGTATCGGGGATTGGGACTCGGTACCGGAGATCGGACAATCCTTAAAATTAAAGGATCAGGAGCGGAAAAAACATGATCGGTGCACCCCTAGTTTTTGAAATGCCATGTGGTTTCGCGTGATTATTGCACTTTAAATGTAAAAGATGTGAAGTCTTGTCTTTGTCCTGAAAACGAAAGTGCTGCAAGGTATTGACACACATTGAGCCTGCAGCTTCACTGTAAACATGCCTCCTCATGTTGTTAGTGAATACACAGTGCTTTTTAAAGAAAAACAAAACACCGTCATAAAGACATTAAATGGAATGTGTATGTGTAAAAACAAAAACGTAAGTGAAACAGGCTCAGTTTTACATTCGTTTTAAGTTTACTCAGCCCCTCATGAACAAAATAAAAACTGCAACTACAAAACCACAATATATTGCAATGGTAGAAAACCCCACATTTTTAATTTGTAGCAAAAGACCTAGTAAGCAGTACAGACTACAGAATAACACTTTAACCAAGTCAATAAATCGTACAATAATAATATATAATAATTATTGGTCACAATACGTTTTTTTGTTCTTCCATACTTCTCTTTTTCCTTGTCACCCCTGCAGCTTCTCTAACTAACCAAGCTATGGGCACAATGACACTTACATGTTGCTGCACTGTCAACTTTCAGAGCAGTACTTGCCCCCAGGAACATAGGGCATATGATCCAAATGATCCAGACCAAACGTTTGAAATTCTTTGGTCTCATTGTGAGGAAGGGAAGTTTCCAGAGAAATCTATTGGATGGGAAACTTGATGGGAAGAGGTGCAGAGGACGACCAAGATTGTCGTGGGCAAACAACATCTGCGAGTGGACAGGCCTCACTTATGTGCAGGCAGTAAGAAAGGCTCAGAACAGAAACGACTGGCGTGCTTTGGCATCCAACCGCCGATGAGTTCTAGAGCTGAATCCATTTGATTTGGTGTCTTGTGTTCAGACTACCTTTTTTCCCGAACCAAGATATATATTTTTTTTAACCTGCGCCAGTGCTGCGTCGCGAAGCAGGTTATGTTTTTGGTTTTGGTTTGCCTGTCCCCAGGATAACTGAAAAAGTTGTGTACGGATCTGGATGAAATTTGTATAGTTGTTGGAAATGACACATGAAAGAATCAATTCAATTTTGGTGCGTTTGTGTAGCCTATAAGTAACATAATCATACTTAATCACCAACTTAGCGATAGATCGCTGGGTGGTTACCGCGGTCACGTGACCAGACTTCCGGGTCGACTGGGGCCGCTAGGAAATGTAGTTGGCATGTTCGGCAGTGGGAATACAGTCTATGGGTCACTCCGAATCACTTACATTGATAATGGGTTGCCACCCATACTGCTAGCACTAAAAGTACTATTTTTTTGTACCACTACGGCGCAGGTTTGCAATCTCTGAGTGCTTCTAGTTTTTTATAAAATCATATTTATTGATATTTGCATTTTCATCTTAGTGTCATTATATGTCCAAAAGTCGCGAGAATGACAATATTATCGGAATCATTTCTTAGCCAATTTATGGGCCAGCAATATGTGTTATCGTGAAAGTCCTGCGTAGAGCGCGCATTGAATGTTTGGTTTCTCAATCGCCAGTGGTGGAAAGTAATGAATTACATTTACTCACATTACTGTAATCAATTACTTTTTATGAGTAATTTGTAATTTTCGGAGTAGTTTTTGAAACGTGTAATTTTTACTTTTACTCAAGTACATTTTTACCTTAGTACTTTTAGCTCATTACATTTGAGTCCCCTCACATTACCGATTACAAAACATATTGGTGGATGGTAAAAAACTTTAATTCGGACGGAAAGTTAAACTGCTGTGCAGCCTGGTGAGCCAGAACCAACGCATCGTCCACGCATCGCACAAAGCTGTAATTTGATATTTATAGAAAATATTTTTAAAAAAAAATGTTTTTTTGCATTAAATAATTGAAAGTAACTTTTACTCATTTTACTCATTACATTTTAAATGAAGCAATTTTGTTCTTTTACTCGAGTACATTTTGAGATGGGTCATTTTACTTTTACTCCGAGTACAATTTAAGCAAAGTAAAGATTACAATTTTTCAGTACTCTTTCCACCTCTGTCAATCGCAGAGTAGAAATCTAATGTTAAGCACGCGCTACATGGAGATTCCCACTCTCTACAATCCTCTTTATTTCAATCCCAGAGATCTGGCCGAGCGCTACAATTATGCTGCGTGGGCGCGCGGCGACGCGGACCAGATGACTTGGACATCTGCCTCCACACAAAAATTCTCACGTTTCTTCTTCTACTCCTTTTTTTTTTCATTCCAACGTCTCCATTATGCCAGAGAAAACATTCACCACTCCACACTCACCCGCAGAAGAAGACGCATTCCGGACCTGATGTCCGAGTGTTTAAAGACGTAAAGCTCCTCGGGATGAGTGGGGACCTAACACACTGGGGTCCACGCATCCTTTTGGCGTCCGCAAGGACCAACCTCGCATCGACATCCGCCGCAGCCGGGAGCAGATTCCGAGGGGAGAGGATTCCTTAGTTAGCGACATGTGCGATAGGAATGTTAGTATGATAGGTGCAGTGAACTCAAACTTTGTGATGCTCTGCATTAGAGCTGCAAATGATTAATCGATAATTGATTATTTAAATGATCGACAACTAATTGATAATCGATTAATCGGCACCAGGGCTGTACGATTTTGCCAAAAAAATAAAATCCTGATTTGTGTCTTTGAAATCTCGATTTTCTTTTTGTTTCCGATTTATTTAAGGAAAAAGACAAAATAGATCCAAACTAGAAGTTTCATTTTTCAAACTTTGTATTGTGTCCATTTTTACAATTAAGTAGAGACACCTCACCCTTTGGCTTAGGATTAATAAATTATGAATTTATATACATTTTATTCACCCATATAACTTCAAAACAGACCAGTAAAATCATTATTATCAATGTTAAAAAGGAAATCCGGTTTGACAATTTCACTTTTTCAAAAATCCTCTGAACAAAATAATCTGATTTCGATTTCAGATCAATTTTCTTGGACAGCCCTAATCGGCAGTGATTAATCGTTTCCTTGTTTGGCCCATTCAAACGTGTTGAATTTATATTGTTCCCAATGCATGTCACCATTCCCAGTTACATGGCCGTAATACAATAATTTAAGACAACCAAAAAAATGAATGGAGATAGCAAAACAGGAAAATGTTTGCAATATTAATATTGCAAACATGTAATAATTCACGTTTCATAAATTATTATAATTTATGCTAATGATGTTAATAATTTCTAAGTTGTTGTTTCTACTGTCTGTGTGCTGAAACACTAATAAGTTGTTGTTTCTACTGTCTGCGTGCTGAAACACTAATAAGTTGTTGTTTCTACTGTCTGTGTGCTGCGTCTAGTACCAAGTCCCATACCTTCCAAGTCCCTAGATGAAAATACATTTAGCCTGAAATTAGCTTACCGAGTTTAAAAGTGAAGTGCGTTATCTTATCGTGCAAGCGAGGGAATAGTAGAGCGCTTCTCTGGCATATAGCTATTCGTGTGGCGGCTTTCGTTATTTCTAACCCATTTTCGTGCACAGTCTGCTACAAGCGGAGATGCTGAAATGTGATGAAATATGTCACACACAAAGCTATGCATTTCCAAAAAAATATGCTTCAAAATTTCCCACAGCGCCCTCTGCTGGACCCACAGCCTCTGGCGTCAGCATCCACCCAGCCGGCCGGAGACACCTCTAGGGGGAGGTAATTCCCTCGGTTAGCCACATGTGTTAGCAGCATATGTTAGCAGGATGTCGTAGCGCTAATCAGGCGCTACGGGATCCATCCCCAAGAGCCGTTTACATAGAATGCATTCATTGTGCATCTGAGCAGGAAATGGACTTGGCCCATGTCTTTAGCTGAGGGAGACGGGGAACATAGTGACCGACCGATATGAGTTTTTTGGCCCAATACCGATAACTGATTTTTACCCGGTGGACCGGCACCGATAAATGATATGTAACCGATATAGTGAATTTTAGAGCTGTAAAAGAAAGCAAGAACCTGAAACAAAAAGTGCTGTCAGTCATTTGTCAACCAGTTTGTTAACAGGGTTGGGAAGAAGTTACACTTTTTTAGTGTTGTAGTCATTTCCATGGCATCGTCATTTAGGGTGAGTGTTTTTCAGGTGATGCCACATATTACTAGTGTTCTTTTGCTTAGGTTTATTAGACACCTGGCTCATGGAAAGTATATGGATGGGAGCAGGTTGTTTCGTCACTAAAGTCAGGATTTGGGGATCTAGGAAGGGGTTAGGGTAGGGGTTAGGTTCAGGGTTGGGGTTAGGTTCAGGGTTGGGGTTAGGTTTAGGCACGGGGGTTAGGTTTAGGCTTAGGGCTGACCCCGCATTAACCCTGTAATGCCGCAGTGACTAAACGACTTTGTGACGAAACAACCTGTACCCATATGGATAATGGCACTCATACACAACATTTAAATGCCATTTTCATTGAGATTGTTGCCGCTTTCATAGCTGAGTTTGGGGTACTTACAGTTAAATGTGTACTCGGAACGTCACTCGGAACGGTGCCATTTCTTTCGACGTGTTTTGGACTATTTTTCAAAATGACTACTGAGTGGGAACACACCTCCCACGTTATTTAACAAGGATGGTGGTATCTTGCAGTGGCTATTCCACACCCAAATGCTCTTGTGCGGATCTGTGACCCACAAATGATGAACGGGTTGCACATGATTTAATAATCAGTGCAACCAGTTCCATTTTCTCATTCTTTTTGGAATTGCTAGTAGAAGCAGCCAGCCTATTGGTCCAGAAGAACTTGTGACCACTCGGTGAGTATCTTTAAGTCAGATTTTGACTGTATTTCATCAATATTTATACAAAATTGTGAACGAAGCAAGGGGGGGTGATGTGTAACTAGTCACAGACCAACATCTAGTGGTCGGATTTTAAACCTGGTGTGCGTTTTGTGTTTTGTGTCCTTGGACCTCGGCCCAGAACCAGAGTTGACATAGGCAACAATAAGGCACCGGAAGTGACCAACAGAATGGCGAAACAAAATGACTACGCCCATTGTTTCGCGCGTAAGCCCATCTGTAGGGATAAGCAACAGTTGGCAGGAAAATTACTATAATAATTGTCGCTACGCATGATGTGATTGTGGAAGTGCTGAACACGACACAGCTGTTTAGCTGTCCGTGCAGGTGTGTTTCTGTTGCTCCATTTAATCCATTATGACGATATAACTCCAGTGACCCATTGACTCATTAATTGTAATAATGATGAGCGTGGTGGTCTGTCGTAGCAAGCGCTCCTCGGGAGGTTCTGGTTCTGTCGCCCGGGGATGCGTAGCGTGATGACCAGATGTGGATGCAGATGTTTGGACCACGTGGGACCTGCTGAGAGAGACACTCACTAACATATGGAGACCACACCCGCTTCTTTGGGGGTTGATGTGTCGTTTGTGGATGAGTTGATGCAATTGATTTACTAACATATGGAGACCGCACTCGCTTCTTTGGGGTTGATGTGTCGTTTATGGGTGAGTCGATGCAATTGATTTACTAACATATGGAGACCACACCCGCTTCTTAAATATATAATGAATATATAAATGATAATAAATAATGCATAACGTTATTATTTATTTATAAATAAACACCTATTACAAAATCTCTTGCTCTTTCTCTCTCTCATTCTTTCTCTTCCTCTCTCTTCCATCTCTCTCTCTCTCTCTCTCTCTCTCTCTCTCTCTGATGTCCAACAATGGTTGTTTGTATTCCCTCTCATGCCAGTTTGTGCCTCCGCACTCAATCTGCATCCTCCTCTATCTCACTACATCTCCCTCTCTTGCTCCCCCTCCCTCCATCTCTCTCTCTTTCTTCCCCCTCTCTCTCCCTCTCTTTCTCTCACCCCCTCTCTCCATCTCCCTCTCTCCCTCCCCTCTCTCCCTCCCCTCTCTCCCTCCCCTCTCTCCATCTCCCTCTCTCTCCCCTCTCTCCATCCCTCCCCCTCTTCCCCTCTCCCCATCTCTCCCTCTCTCTCTCTCTCCCCTCTCTCCCCTCTCTTCATATCTCTCTCACTCTCCCTTCCCCTGGCCCTCTCCTCCTCTGTCCCCCTTCTCTTTGAACCCACTCTGAGCTATGAGTCAGAGGGAATTCCCACCAGGTGTGGGCGTGATGGTAATGGTCTGTAGTTCACTTCCAACCACCACTGTGTCATAATGTCTTTTAAATTGCGCAAAATACAGGCTTTTACTAATCCCATCAGAACGTGCGACAAATTAGACAGACGTCAGGGGGTAATTGTGAATTACCAGAGGTCCCCACGTAATTCAATGGCAGTGGGAATTGGCCTATGATGTGCAATCAATGTACCAAAAAGATCACAAAAAAGATCGCTGAATCATGCTGTAGAAACAGTTCACCACTGACATTCCAGACCTACACAGTACATTTTACAGTGTTAAATCAACATTAGAGTCAAGAGTTAAATTTAAGACTGTGTCCGAGTGTATTTGGTCCCTATCAGATTTGGTGTTAAATTAATTATTTCCATAGTGTTAAACGTCAACCTGAGACAGTGGCTATCCGTATGTCCCGGGGAGGGCGCAGAGGGTAGCACCGCCGCCACGTCCGTGAAGGGACGGGCATCTGCATCTCAGCGGACGAAGGCCGCGAGGGCCTGCGACACGCCAAGTCAGCCTCAGCGCTGCTGCGACCGAAACCCCTGGAGGCCGAACCTCGGTCCGCGCCAAAGGTCGGGTGCCGCATGAGGCACAACACAATGAAAATGGCGGCCTCTAAAGTTTGGGATGGATGGGAGGATGAGGTGGCTATGCTTTGGGCGGGGCTTTGTAGAGTCTAATTGACACGGCGCCTTGTATTTATTCACTAGTATAAACTAGTAAATATTCAACTCTCTCTGTTCTTGTAATAACTCTGAAAGAGTCAATGAACTTTGACACTGCATGTTTAACACTGCATAATTTACTGTGTAGGTTTTCGTAAAAGAAATAAACAAAATAATAATAATAGATAGATAGATAGATGGACAGAGAGATACTTTATTGATCCCCGACTGTAGCTGTAGCGGTGGTCTGTAGCTTCTGGTGCTGTGGTCTTTCTCTGGGTTAAACAAGGACGCTTGAACGGGTGTTGACAATAAATGCATTCTTTTGTAGCAGAATCCTATCGCTCTCTCCCCCCTCCTCTCTCTGTCCGCCGACGTAGCGTAAATCGTGAAAGGCAGGAACTCCTAACTTCCACTCCCTAAACTGGTCCTTCCTACCCCCTCCACCCACACACATCACACATACACACCCACACACATCACACACATGTCACACACATGACACAAACACACACAACCACACACGTCACACACAGACCCACACACATACACACCCACACACATACACACACCCACACATCACACACAAACACACACACACACATACACACCCACACACATCACAGACATCACACACAAACACACATACCCACACACATCACACATACACACACACACACATCCCACACCTCACACAAATACCCACACACATCATACACATGTCGCGCACACACACACACACACACACACACACACACGCACACTGTACATACACACGTCAAACAAGCAAGGACACACCGATCTGACCTTCACTTAGACCACTCTTCGTTTCTTATCAGTGTGTGTCTGTATGTGTGTCTGTGTATTTGTATGCATGTGTATGTGTGACTGTGTGTGTGTTTGTGTGTATGGGTGAATAAGGAAAAACAACCCGAAGGCCCTCCGGGAGGGACTTCAGGTTGTGTGGAAAGAACCACACACCCGAGGGTCCAAACATTGTTGGTTTATTTAAAGAGTCCGTCTGGTGCATCCAGCGAAAGTGACGAGCTTCCCGGCTTGAGCCAGAGAGAGATAGAGAAACTGAGACAAGGCCCAGTCCTGATTCCGCATCCGTCTGGGCTGTTGATACACCAGAGTAAATTGCACGGCCCGACGGATGTTTCAATGAAAGAAGAAGCGGCACGCCCCTCCAACGCCGGCATGGGAATCGCTGCATAACCATGACATCCCCTATGCTCGCTGTTCCTGGGATATTTATTCATTTTTACCTGAGCCAGGGTTGCGCCGGGACGCAGGTTTTTTGTAGCATTGGTTGGTTGGTTTGTCTGTCCCCAAGATAACTGAAAAGTTTGTGCACGGATCTGGATGAAAATTGTACAGTTGTTGGAAATGACAAATGGAAGAATCAATTACATTTTGGTGCATTTCTGTAGCCTATAAGTAACATAATCATACTTGATCACCAACTCACCGATGGATTGCTGGGAAATTACTGGGAAGACGTTAAATTGGATAATTCTGGCATATTATTTTCCGTGATGTAAGATATGAATCACGAAAACGATCCGCTCATTTTGAAAGGGTACCACACCATAGCCCCAATCCCTAACCTATCCCCCAACTTTAACCCTAACCTCCTACTACATACCCCTAACCTAACCTTAACCAAACCCCTAACCGTAACCTAAACTTTTACCGTTTTAACGTAACCCAATCACTAACCTTAACCCTAATCCTAACCTAAACCTAACAAAATAAGCGGATTGTTCTTGTGATTCGAACTTTACATAATGGCAAAAAATACGCCAGAATTATCCAATTTAACGGGGACCGAGCTTACCGTGGTCACGTGACCAGACTTCCTGGTCGCATGGGGCCGCTTGGAAATGTAGTTGGCTTGTGCTGAGCATGTTCTCTGGTGGCGTCAATCGCAATCGTGCTTCTCTAGGAGCACTTGGGTTGCCACTCATACTGCTAGCACTAAAAGTACTATTTTTTGTACCACAACGTTGCAGGTTTGCAATCTCTGAGTGTTTCTAGTTAGTTTGTTTCATTAAATTCCAATGAACAGCAGCCGGTCTCCTCCAGTCCATTCCTACAAATCACGGAATTGCGTCGAAGGCGACCTCTGCGGCCTTGCCCGGCGGTGGAAGGAGCCGGAA
>OMKY01089637.1:0-10638 GCA_900302395.1 Bregmaceros cantori | reverse complement strand
TATTAATTGGCGACTAATCGATTATAAAATTAATTGACAACTAATCTGATAATCGGCAAAGACTTGTAACGTTATTACGGGCAGTTTTAAGCTGATGATTCCCCCATTCATCCACTCACATTTGATATTAATTCATACTTTCAGAAAATATGAAACATTTAAATGGACATTATTGATAAAAAATACATAAAAATACATATGTAATGCCTTTGTTGTCAGAGGATGTAACTTAATCTTTCTACATTAGATGGTAAAAAAGAGACAAATTTGACAAGATTTCAAGTTAACAGGATTCATTTGTCATAATAGTCACTAAAAGGAAAACGTATCCAACCGATTAATCGACTAATCATTTCAATAATGGTGACTATTAAAATAATCGTTAGTTGCAGCCCTTTATCTATCTATATCTCGCTCCATCTATATATATATATATCTATCTATCTAACGATCGATCGATCGATCGATGGATCGATCGATCGATAGATATAAAACTTTGGATGTCTGCAACTGCTGAATATAATGAAAACTAACTGAACGGTAACTAGGGTAATCTAATTCAGTTACTTTTAAAATGAAAAGTAATCAGTAGTCACATTACTTTTTTTCTTAGTAACTGTGGCAACACTGATACACACACAGACTAAAACAATGATGTTCCTACCAACGTTGTCTGCGCATTCCAAGCGTTGCACACCATATTGGAAACAGATTACCATTAGCAAGCAATCTGCCCGCACGGATTATGCCACAGCATTAATTTCAATAAATGCATGTTCATTGTTCCAATAAGGTGTCCGCTTACATTTACAACTCTGCCATACAACGAAAATTCTGCTGGAGGACCCCCAAGAAGCCGCCGTAGCAGCCAACAGCACTACTTATCATCTAAAGTAATGGGGTGGTATTAATCCTAACACCGGGCATATTAACGTGGTGCGCCTGCCGAGTGCTGCTCACTCACCCGAGACAATGAGAAAAGTATTTGACCATGTTTAGGACGGTAACAAAGAAGAGTGTATTACAGAGGATTAACAGGACTTGAATAAATAAAACCCAAAATTCCACACGTTGTGGTCGCACGCAACAGAATCAAGTTTATTGGCATTGTCAATGATACAAAAATTACAGACGAGGATTTTTTTCTTGGTATTGGTGCAGGGTAAGGATGCGCCGAGTATTACCGATACCCCAATTTTTTTTTTTTTAAATCTTTTCAGAAATTGCCCCAAAAAAATGCTGGAGCCTCTCTCGACGCCACTCGGGGTGGCACGGCACGAATACCACTCTTTCCGGAGCCGGGAGACGAGGCTCCGCTCGGGGTAACAGCGCGGCGCCCTTTGAAATCTCGATTTTAGATTTGTTTCCCATTTCTTGAAGAAAAAAAAAAAACTGGAAGTTTCATTTTCCAAACTTCGCAAATCGAGAAAAGTAAATTTTTGGAATTAAGTAGAGTCACCTCACACTTTGGTTTAGGATTAATACAATTATCAATTTATATACATTTTATTCACCCATATAACTTGAAAACAGACCAGCAAAATAAAAAGGAAATACAATTTGACAATTTAACCTTTTCCAAAATCCTCTGAATAAAATAATCTGATTTTCGAATCAATTTTTTTGCACAGCCCTACATTGAACACTCGGTGCCAGCCAGGGAAAAAAAGTTTGGTTCACACAAATCCATCAGAGGGAACTCGAGGAAGCGGAGAAGGGGCATTAAATAATTGAATAAGGTAGCTACCCATGTTCCATCCGCCATCTCTTTCTCGTATCCGTCCGAGCCTGTTTATTGTGCCATCACTGCTGGTGCCGCAGGACTTTTGATTTCCCACAAATCACGGCGTAGCTCAGGAAGAGCGAAGGAGAAGAAAGACATCCAAAAGATGTCCCCATCAGCTTTATTGTCAGAGGCTCTCCGAAACTACAACCTTGTCTTCGCGCACAAACATACACACCTCATCGTAGTGGAAATGCATCACATGTTTCATTGTTATTCCATACGAGTCGGCAATATGTATTGTTGAATGCCATGCACTTAATAAATGTCTTTTTTTTAGCCAAAATCGTTATCCACTTCATGACTATGTTTGCAGTCAATACCAGGGCATGAAAACAAAATTATTTTTAAAAAGGTCCGTTCCGAACGGTTCAGGCAGGTCTATGTTTAACATTTTCATTCTCAGAACCGTTCCACCACCAAAATAGCAGTCCTGAACTGGTTCGGAACACAAAAAAGTGTTCGTTCTTATAGTCCCTTATATTGTGCAATGTTAAGTATATATCTAGTTTATACAAAATATATTTGGTAGTCTTTCAAAATTCAGTGCAACTGTATTAACATGAAAACCAGGTTTAAAACACCATTACTGTTGTTATTTGACAGTTTTGTGCTAATGTTTCCCCCATTTATCCACCCACATTTGATATTCATTCTTAATTTCCAAAAATATGAAACAATAAAATGGATCAAAAATCAAAATATGAATATGATGATGAAGAATGATGAAGAAAACCATGGGAATATTACGCTGAAAATCACATGTAATGCGTTTGTGTCTGAGAAAGTAACTTAATCGTTGTAGGTTTTAGTTTGTTAACAATCGGGAAAAAAATATTATTTCAAGTTGACAAGATTAATTTCTCATAATTTATGCTCGCTGTAAGAATTTGGGGTATTTTTAAAAGGAAAAAACTATCCAACTGATTAATCGTTTCAATAATCGGCAACTAATCAACTATTAGAATAATCATTAGTTGCAGCCATAGTTGGGAGTAGTATGAATGCAAATTGATCATTTCTGCATTTGGAATTAATAAACTATACAAATGAAGCTGTTGTATATATTTGTTCAGCAGAGATCAGAGCGATCAAACCAGTAAACTGCCTGGATGCTGGACGGCGGTAAACATCGGCCATAACGAGATGCATGATTAGACACGCGGCGCAGCATCTCCGCCAGGACTCCAAAGAAGAGAAATTGTGGAGGTTTGGGCGGAGATTAAACGCCATCTGATATTTTCTTGAAAGAATGCGCGGGCGCTCTGCAGAGAATAATGGGAGATTGTGTTCAAGCGGGCACATCATGTTACTGAAGGAAATTGCTCTCCGAGGTCCCGTTTAAGGCGTTGAGGGGCGGGGAGGGGTGTGTGCCTGAGAATTAGGATGGTGTTGGGAAGTTGGTGTATGCAGAGTGGAGGTGCAACGATTAGTTAATCAATTAGATTAATCGACGACTAACCGATTATTAAATTAAAATCGACAACTAATGCAGTAATCGATAATCAGCTGTTTTGCTGACAAATAGACAAATTACACAAATTTGATATTAAGAAATAACTTCAGAAAATATACAATCTGGTGATTATTCAACATTATTAATAACACGAGGACATAGAACATGAATATGAAGAACATCAAAATATTGGCATATAAATGAATAAGTAACTGTTGTACATATTTTGGCCAATGTGAACAAAAAATTGACCACATTTCAATTTGGCAAGATTTTCTGAATATTTGGGGGATTTTTTTAAAAGGAAAAATATCTAAACAATTAGTCGATTAATCGTTTCAATAATGGGCAACTAATCGACTATTGAAATACTCGTGGTTGCAGCCTAATCCAGAGGTAATGAATATGTTATATTGTATGTTATCATCAGACCACATCATATACCGTCCTGCTCTTAACATTTTCAATGTCAATCATTTTCGAAATATTTACCAATAACCGTGTCTTTGTGTAGGATTTCTTGCATTAAAAGACTAAAATATTAGCTTGATACACAACTACCAAGTATAATGTCAATGAAACCTCAAGTCAAATAATATTGAAAAAGGAAGAATCGGCGCAGCAGGTTAAAGACCGCTGCTCCAAACCAGACATACATAATCTCGTTGCTATGGCTTGCATCACAGCACACGCAGCGCCGTGAGATGGCTTCCCCCCACGGTTATGTGCTATACGTCTCCCGCTCGTCCTTTCACATCAACGGCTGGCGCCAAAATTTTTATTTGGAAAAAAAGGAATGCTCAATGTTGGTTAATAATAATAATAATAATAATAATAACTAGAAGCACTTAGAGATTGCAAATCTGTGCCTAACCCATAAACCTAACCCCTAATCTAACCTAAAATATCTATTTTAGGTTAGATTAAGAAGTGCGTAAGACCTGATTCAAACTCGGGACGTTGGCCTAAGAGTGAGGGCGCGCTGCCGCTGGGCTATACGAGCTAATGCATAGCTTGGGAGCAGACAACCTTAAGTTGCTTTCGGCGGCGCGTCCGGTATGTTTAAATTCCAAAACCTCCCGATTGCGATGGGAAACGTTCGGAAATGGCACCGCCGGTCAAAAATGGCATCAGCCGTTTGGGAGACGCGCCTTGGGCACAGCTGCGGGAAAACAAATCAAACTTTATTTATATAACACTTTTCGTGCAGAGCAATGCTACTTATAGGCTACAGAAATGCACGCCCCGGCGCAGATAATAATAGGGAAATAAAGCCTTTTTCGCACGCCCACCTGCATGGCAGAACTGTTCACAGAATCCCGGCACAGAAATCAATGGAAGAAAACATCTTCATTCTCATTTATGTCATGGGTGCATGTGTAATGATAATGACAATGGATATACATGCTGGGCTCAAATGGAGTGTGTGTGTGTGTGTGTGTAAGGTTGGCTGGGTGGGTGGGGGGTGAAGACGTACAGGGTGGGTCTGGAGATGGTAGTGAATCAGACAGTTGATATGTTCGATACATGCTTCTTTGCTGTAGAGCAAATTAGCTCTCCGTAGAACGCCACACAACCATCGAGTGAATGCGTTCAATTGCCGCGTGATTACTGGCGCACAAAAGAATCATTGCAAAAAATAGGTGCAACATGACTCCTCCAGGCAGTGCTAACCAACGTATGCTGGTGTTAGATGGGCCATCGCAAATGTTCATGAAAAAACAACAGTTTTCTTTGTACAGCTCCAGCCTCCAGTGCATTAGCTCCATTGTATAGTAATAACCAAATGAGCTCAGTGGGTCCAGGGCTTGAAAACTAAATTATTTTCAAAATGTTCCGTACGGTTCAGGCAGGCCTATGTTTGACGTTTTCGTTCTCTGAACCGTTCCGCCAGCGTTCTTGTGAACCGGTTCGGAACGCAAAAATTCTGCTCGTTCTTAAAGTTCCTTATATTGTGCAATGTTAAGTTTATACAGAATATATGTGGTGGACTTTATATTAACGTGAAAACCGGGTTTAAACACCATTACATTCACTTCCTCGTCTGTCCACAAGGTGGAGCCCCAGATGCATGGGGCTTGATGACTGACAGTGAAAGTGGACGGAAATAGTCTCCCACACATAGGATATGTTAAAATATGTAAAGAACACAAAAAAAAAGTTTTTAACCAGTTTTGTGGATTTCATAATGTTCCGTTTCTGTTCCGGAAGAGTTAAAGATTCCATCCATCGTAAAATTCTGCAAAATTCTGTTCGTTTCCAGTTTTCGTTTTCATTCCTTGAACCGCTTCGGAGCACTGAGTGGGTCTCAGGTAGTCCTGTTCCTAAGTATTAACACTTTGAAGATAATCAGTAAAATAAGGCATACTTAAATCCAGAAAACAATACTATATAGTCAAGTCAAATGTTTGTGACAGCTACTATGTGAACAAAAAAAATTTAATTTGATTTTTTTTGTTCACATGGTAGCTGTCAAAGCTGGGCAAACAAGGACATTCATGCAACACCCACCATTCATGAATTAATTAATTCATATTCATTCAAAATTCGTATTGAGGGGTCCGCATTGGCCGTTGAGTGGTTATGAACAGCGCACCTAAGTGGTGCTGCGTCTACCGCAGCGTCCGCAGTTTCGCGAGTTCGACTCCGCCCGTCGACTTGTCTGCAATGTCTATCCCCGAACTCTTCAACCCAGTTTCCAACTAATCCTATGAAGATGGAAAAACGGCACTGACGCCGGAAAAAATAACTTTTTTTATTCCGTATTGAGAATAGAAGATTTCCCTACATTATCGTTCAATAGGACCATTGACTGCAGTCAAGGAATTGAAAAATAAAGAAAAAAAAGCCACTGGTTTCAGTACGAAGCCATTACATCTCATATTGTTGAAAGCTTTGAGCAAATGTGACCAGGCTGGAAGACAAACACTAAATAAACCATTAAATCCATCAGCCTGCATTTCTGCTTGGCCCACATAAAACCCTCAAAAAAATGTTCCTTTTCATTTTTTGGAAAGCTGCTTGAAGTGGCTGTCCAATTTTATTTTATTTTTTTTTAGTTTGGTTTCTTTCTTCTCAAAAGCGGTGGATAGCTGCAGGGTACGAACATCACTTCAGTTCACGACACAGCCAAAGAGTGTCGACAGGTTTATTGGAGCGCAGAGAACAATGTTATGTGAGGGCCTTGAAAGATGTGAACCCTAGCCATGGTACCCGTCCGAAGAAATGGTTTTGGCCGGTCACTTGATGGCAATACGCCGGCATGATTGCCGGCAATAACACCGGATCCATGGGTCATGTTTGCAGCGCCTTAACGGAAGCTTCATCCCATAGACTATATATGAAGTAGACGCAGCGTGCATGATGGCATCCCATTGGTGTGAACGAACTCAGGTTGTTCCGCCGACTGCGCGCTGGCATTGTTGAAAGCACCTGTATATCCGGGACAAGGAGAGATAGAAAGAGCTATACAGTATATGAGAGAGAGAGAGAGACAACCCACACGCGACTTCTTCCGGTGGTACTGTCCGCTACGGGTGCCAATGAGAGTCAGAATCTGAATGGGATCCTATGAGAGCTGAAATAAAAAATGATAACGCAAAATCTGACGCGATTGTGAAATTATGACCCCCCTCACACAATTAACCGATAATTATCCCGGCAATATACATTAAAAAATCAATTAGAAAAGGTCTTTAAATAGGTTAAAACAGGCTGCTAGGATTGGAATATTTGCATAGGGGTCGGTTTTCTAGGACTAGGCTCCACCAGCCTGAGCCTGTCCATTTTTATATACAGTCTATGGAACCCACTGCTCCAAGACAGCCTGACAGATACTAAAATTCTGCTCGTTTTTTGGTTTCGTTCCTTGAACCTTGTCTATGCTTTACCCGTTGCACAGTTTGTTAGCGTGACAACCTGGTCACATGCTCGTTGTAAGTTACTCGCTTCTCTTTCGTCTAGTCCATTTGGGATGGCTGTTTATGGCCGTGGCTAAACTCGTTGCCCTTTAGCCGAGCAGGGCCCGGCTGAGGGTGTGAGCCAAGGAAATGTGTGAGTTGCACATTCGAGCCATCTCACAGCTCTGGGCTCCAGCGCGCCATGCAATCAGTGCTTGGCTGGCGGCTGTGCTTTAGATATTGAAACTGTGCATGATGGGGCTCAGGGGCTGGGCTGAGTCAGAGTATGCCCAACAAATATAAACTAAGACAGTGCAGAGTTACTCTTTGGTCTTTTTTCCATCTCAATCGATAAATCCTTTCATAGAAATGCTAGGTAACATATGGACATAGAGTAGGAATGTTTCTCTGTAGCTTGCGCATAGGGAACAAATTAATACAAGGTCATGCAAACAATCAGAGATGGCAAAAGTACCCAAATTTCGTACTCACGTCAGAGTAAAATACATTTGTGGAAAAAAAAACTTGTGTAAGACTACAATGTCTACTCGAGTAAAGTAAAAAGTTCAGGAGGGAGAGAGAGCGAGAGCGCCCGAGACCGAGCCAGAGACCGAGAGAGAGTGTCTGAGAGAGAGAAAGACCGAGAGAGAGCGAGTGAGAGCATCTGAGAGGGAGAGATATGACGTAACATACGTGCCAACAGTCCCCAATGGGTGTCGCTAAAGGCCAAGTTAATGTAACGAGTAGCGAATTGCTGACAGTAAAAAGTGTTTTTTTTTTCACCTCAAATTTACTGAAGTAATAGTAGAAAGTAACTTTGTTACTAAATGTAATGTGTTACTGTCGATCTCGGCTAATGGGGCACTTGGCATTTTGACTCCAAGGCCCACCTATAGAAATGAATCAGGCCACCCACAATGCAAGTCATGATATAAAGAGAAGGTGAACGGTGCATGTTGATTCAGCTCACATAGAAATGGAGCTATTAAAAAACACATTCACCATACACAGGAATTTAGGTCAGAAGGCTTCGTAGAATGCAAACGACGTTGCAGGCCGAATCATTAAATATTTCTTTAGGCATCTTGAAGCTTGCATTACTAAAACAACCTTCATACCAAACATTCCCAAGTGGCCATCATGAATGGAAATATGATATAATGTAGTCACTGCATCCAAGTGTTTAGAATACGCTGTTGGCTTGTCACAAATAGTTGGATAACTGCCTCCAGCAAGGGAATTTATATGTTTGTTAGCATGTGTTGATTTAGTTAATTAAATTCTGAAGGGCGTTGGTTTGGTGAGTTGCAGCAGTGGTGGAAAGTAATGAATGACATTTGCTCATCTTACTGTAATTAATTACTTTTTATGAGTAATTTGTAATTTTCTGAGTAGTTTTTGAAATGTGTTATTTTTACTTGTACTCAAGTACATTTTTACCTTAGTACTTTTAACTCATTGCATTTGAGTCCCCTCACGTTACTGATGACAAAACATATTGGTGGATGGTGAACATTTTTAATTTGGGCGGAAGGTTAAACTCCTGTGCAGCCAGGCGAGCCAGAGCCAACGCATCGTCCACGCATCGCACGTCACACAAGGTTGTAATTTGAATATTGATATAAAATATTTAAAAAAACAACTTGTGCTAATTTATGACTCATGTTTTCTTGCATTAAATAATTGGAAGTAACTTTTACTCATTTTACTTATTACATTTTAAATGTCTTACTTGAGTGAGAGAAAAACACATTTGTGAAAAAACAACTCGAGTAAGACTACAAAGTACTGATCCAAATATGTACTCAAGTAGAGTAAGTAGTACAGGCTCAGAAACGTACTCAAAAAGTATTTTGAAAGTTAAAAGTACAGGCTCTAAAATGCACTCAAAAGTATTTTTAAAAGTACAAAGTACAAAGTAAAAAACACATTTGTATATAAAATGTACTTTTTCAATGCCATTTTTTTTACAATGTTTAAAAACCTAGCCGAGCTTACTTTACGTAAGGTTCATAAATCCCACTGCCGAACATTGAAATTACCATCTGAAACATTCTCCAATCACGCTCATAGGCCCAACTCTTAATAAAAACGCAGAAAAGTAATGAACCTGGTTTGAGAAAAGTAAGGAGTAAAAGTACAGATATTTTTGTTAAAAATCTACTGAGTAGTAGAAAAATGTAAAATTAGTAAAATGTCATCAGGGAAAAAAGGACTTCGAAAAGTACAGATACTTGTACATTTTATTCAAGTACAGTACTCAAGTATCTGTACTTCATTACTTGCCATCTCTGATAGGGGGTAAGTTGTCGTCTCTCTTTGAAACACGTGGCGCTAAGTCTCCCTCTACTGGCGGGCCAATCCAGTGTGGAGCGGCTCCCACACAGGCTGCCAGTGCGGGCTAAACCATTGATTAAGGTGTCGTACACACACAGCCAGTGCCGGCGTGTGAAACTTTAAATTATAAAGAGTAATGGTCCCCGTTTTCCAGCCAATCTCCGTCCTTACTGGGCATCCAGCAGTAAATAGCTTAATTACATTGGGACTGCTTTTTTTTCCTGAGAAACTCTAATATTATACTGTAGTGCTGCATGGTTTAAAAAAAAAAATGTTTAGGCAGTTTTATGAAAAATGGCTCGAAGAGGGGGAAGAGACAGCGAGAAAGCAACTGTTCGAATTTTGTATCCACCAATAAATAGCTTAATTATGTTACAGGTTGTTTTGTGAAACTCGTCCAGGGAACTACAGAATGTCATTGTAGTCTGGCTGTACTAGCGCTGGAATTTGAGGTTTCATGCAAATAAAAGAAAAAGGACATATTCCTGTTTAGAAAGATAAATGAGAGAGAAAGAAAGTCAGAAAGTGTGAATAACACAAAGGAAGAGAGAAAGAAAATTATTTGTAACGAAGGCTATATATATATAAATATATATATATATATATATATATATATATATATATATATATATATATATATATATATATATTAGGGCTGGCTGCAACTAACGATTATTTTGATAATGGATTAATCGCCCATTTTTCCTGACGATTAATCGATTAATCGGCTCATTTTTTTAATTAAAATTGGATCAATTTATTAGCACAAATTATTATTCAAAGTTTGCAATCTTGATATTGCAAAAGTTTTTTTCTGTTTCGCTATCTCCAGTCATTGCCAACATTTCTAGTTTTTTAGTAATAGCACAGAAAAGACAACTCTTCCTAACATATTGGTTTATTTCCCCCGGGGCTTCTAGCAAAAACGACAAGCTTAGGTATTTACCCAAGCTTACGTGTTGTGTTTATTGTATTAGGGCCATGAAAGAGGTAACGGAGACTGGCATTGGGAACAACAAACATTCAACACATTTGAGCGTAAGTTGGGGCAAACTAGGAAACGATTAATCGATTATCAAATTAGTTGGCGATTATTTCAATAATCGATTATCATCGATTAATCGGTTGCAGCTCTAACTAATATTATGCTATTTTCTATAAAC
>OMKY01089625.1:0-10356 GCA_900302395.1 Bregmaceros cantori | reverse complement strand
ACTGAGGTTCAGCATGTAATATGACATCACAGTCAGTGGTAGTGACTGAGGTTCAGCGTGTAATATGACATCACAGTCAGTGGTAGTGACTGAGGTTCAGCGTGTAATATGACATCACAGTCAGTGGTAGTGACTGAGGTTCAGCATGTAATATGACATCACAGTCAGTGGTAGTGACTGAGGTTCAGCGTGTAATATGACATCACAGTCAGTGGTAGTGACTGAGGTTCAGCATGTATTAAGACAATGGACAGTCTATGGTGACAGAAATGCTAGTTAGGAGGGCGCACGGTGGCGGAGTGGTTAGAGAGCGCGTCCGAGCAGCGCGGCCGGTTCAAATACTGTTTCTGTCTTTTCTGCAATATCTCCCCCGACTCTTCATCCCCGTTTCCAATTTAATCCTGTCACTATCTCTCTCAATAAAGAATGAAAAACGGTGCTTGTGCCGAAAGAATAATAATAATTAAAAAAAGAAATGCTAGTTAGCTTGGGGCAAAACTAAGTGTGGGGATTATTAATGCTTCGAGCGCATTTTGGAGATATCCCTTTAGCAATCGACACTGACTGCATACCTCTAGTTTCCTGGAACATTGCTGTTCATGTCAGCTATAGAATATCGCCCCAACAACTGCGCCCATCATACAGAGCGTGAGAGCTGGGCTACGTCTCATACTGTCTCCTATATCATGGTTATATACTAGTTTTATACCCCATTAGCTTTGTCCACTGAGCCGCTGCACTGACCAGGAAGTCATTGAAAGGGTACATAGGAAAACACATTGAGAACATCCCCCGCTCGCCGTGATCGAACCCTGGAGGCTCGCTAGACAGAGGGGGAGGCTCATCGCAGATACAGGAAGGAAGCCGCGTAGGCGGACGCTCGCCAACGACATTCGTCCAGGGATTCTTGGGTCTCCCCACGTGTGTGTGAGTTATGTAGTGTGTGTGTGTGTGTGTGTGTGTGTGTTAAATTGGGGGATCCCCTGGCACCCGCAGCATCTTGATCTGTGTTCCATATGAAAAGCACGTCTGTCTTCAGTAACTGTCGATGGCTCCATCGCAAATGAGATTGATGTAAATATTCCGTACAAACTCTTTCTTTTCTGGCCCATTTCAAAACTGAATTTGCACGTTCCAGTAACTCATTGGACCATGCCCAACTCACACACACAGGGTGGGGTTTCTGGTGAACAATGAATTTTTCTGACGTTACCCGGTGGTTGATACTGTGAAGTCGATCTGCGTTCCGTCTTGTTTTCTGTGCTCCGAATGCATGGAGGAGCTAAGCCAGCAGTCAAAAATTGGGATCGAGCATTACGTCGCTTGTGCGTCTGCGGGAGGAGCGTGTTAATGCTAGAAGATCGGCTTCGGGTGGCAGCCACGGCCTGCTCATGCGGGCTCCGCGGACCGGCTTGCGAGCACGACGCACCGCGTCTGAGAGTTCGTGGACACGACCGAAGGTTGACACTTGCTGTTGATACACACCTCAATTTAAACATGAACGAAAAAAGTAGATAGGTGGTGGAAATGAATGATATTTATACACATACACACACAATACACACACAGACCTCACAAATCCCGCCACACACACATACACATACCATTATAATTTATCAACTTGTGTTTATGTGTGTGTGTATGTGTGTGCGGCAGGATTTGCGAGGTCTGTGTGTGTCTTTATATATATTGTTCATTGGTCAAGTGTGTACGCATGCACACACGCTCGCACTCCGATTCACAGCTTGAGTTCACATTGAGAAGAACTTTAGTGAATCAACCCACTCTATCAGTCCACATCTCTTTTGGTTACTCAACAATGACGCTTATGAGGCACATCGCCTCAGATGGTTCATGTTGGGCTCTTAGAAATGACTCAAGTCTCGTAAAAACACCAAATATATTCAAATAACTACTTGTTTATTAATGGACACTGTCTTTGATGGGATCTGATCCATCAGTGATGTCTTCTTCATAGTACATACTAGATATGTCTTCTTCATAGTGTTAGTACTACTACATACTTGATATGTCTTCTTCATAGTGTTAGTACTACTACATACTAGATATGTCTTCTTCATAGTGTTAGTACTACTACATACTAGATATGTCTTCTTCATAGTGTTAGTACTACTACATACTAGATATGTCTTCTTCATAGTGTTAGTACTACTACATAGAGCCACTCACGTAGCCGATTTCCAAGTCATAGCTATACACATTGTAGCATTTTTTCAAACTAACATATCTATCGCCCACAAAAATTATCACAAAAAAATACAGTTTTAGAATGAAGTATGAGACACAAGTCTAACAAATAGTCTTTGTAGTCATCATAGTGGCTCATAGTATGAGGATGCACGTTGGTCCTATTTCCAGGGTAACTGGCAATAAAAGTGATTGGGACGTCCCTAATGAATGGCTAATTCAGGTGAATTGGAATCGCGTGAATTATCTTGGCTTGCTGAGCTCTGTCTGTTGATTCACAGCAGCACTTTATGCGTTGCCCGTGACTTTGGCAAGCCAGCGACTAATCATTATATTTTATGTCAGGTATTTATTTTAAACGTTTCTTCACGGAATATCAATATTGGAGATCAACACTCGCCCCCTAGAGGGAGCGGGAGAGAGGGTTGCTGCGACCTGACTGAATGGAACAAGTGGAGAAAGAGAAATCAGTCATGTCACTGTATGTGTTCTTTATTTATTTTGGAGAATAAACATTGAAAAAAAACAACCCACTGAAGACGGGAAATGTGCGCTCGGAATCAGATTTGTGTTCCTGTTTGCTCCGTGGAACAGGACAGAATCTTATAAAGACCTTGGCTCACTGCACACCGACATCTCTAGGGCAGCACGATGGTGCAGTGGTTAGCATTACTACCCTTGAAGGTCCTGGGCTCGAATCCCATCCCGGACAGGTCCTTTCTGTGTGGAGTTTAACATGTTCTCCCCGTGTCTGCGTGGGTTTCCTCTGGGCACTCCGGTTTCCACCCCCACCAAAAGCATGGTGGGTGTGCTCCAGGCAGTGCCCCTGGCCAAGGCACTGGCTCAGAATCTGGAGTTGGCCATCGGGCGGTGTGCACGCAGGTGTCCACCGCTCCTCAGGGATGGGTTGAATGTGGAGGGAGAATTTCATTGCACATGTATGTATGTGTGACTAAATAAAGTACCTTCACCCTTGAAAACACTGAGGGTACAGTCCTGTGGATGTGCATGGCTTCTGGTCCAGGCCGAAGCCAGTTCCATACACTCTTGTCAGCACTTTGGACTCATGTATTGAAGTCCAATTTTCTGATCAAGTGAAAATCCATCGATTAAATATTATTCGTTTAATTGATTGATATCCCAAACTGACCATTCTGTGTGCCCTATGAGTAATGAAGGTTGTTCGCAGCCAAATCCACTTTGCTTGTTTAAATATCATTGTTTTATTCGTAAACACTCATCAAAGACAACCATGTCGAGAGCTGCGGCGGGGGGAAACGTTGACCAGGGGGTCACGCCGCACCGACGGAAATAACTGTGAGAAGAAAAAACCCCGAGACTTGACGGCTTGTCAACACAACAGCGTTGCATCATACTCCGACAGAAGGTGTCCAGGCCGCTTGGCCGTGTTCGGTCCATCGAGTAGATCATCGTTGGAACCTGCTGCTCGCTCGCTCCCCCCCACACCACCTCGAGTTCCTCAACACATGGAAACCATCAGTCAGACGATGACCTCCGCTGGTGAACTCGCTGGCGTGTTGGTCGTGTTGGAGACGTTACAATCAAAACACCTTGACCTCGTCCGTGCTCCTTCGTCGTGGTATCCCTCGTGTCGCCCTTCTCGCCTGCGTGGAAGCCACTAACGGAAACTGCCTTCCTTCGAAGCTTCACGCGCCTTTGCCCCGAACCTTCTTGGAAAATCGAATCTGCTCCGGGAATAATATCCAGGTGCTTCCTTTCAAGGGATGTCGCTGTTTAAAATCAGCCTTTTCCTGCCCTTTAGCTGACAGTAACATCTCGTTTATGACCTCTGTCTGATCTTAAAACATCACGTCACAGCGGCATTCTGGAGTTGAACTATAATTGGATTTGAATATCAATAATATTTAATCGATTAATAAACAGAAATACAAAATAATCAAAATTGTAGTATGAATCTTCGATTAATTGTGCTGTTGTGAATTAATTGATGAGCGGTAGATGTGTTAATGCAACAGACAATTGGGGTGTGTCCACCTCAAGTGAGGAAGAGATTTAATCAACCTATTCTCAAGTCGAGGACACGCGGTATATGTTTGGGCACTGGGCACATACATCATGGTGTGAAGTCCAAATGGCCCCCGAGACGCCAGTCCAACTTGGACTAGCCTAGTGCCACCTACGTTATGGACACCCAGTATCGTATGCGTACTGCGCTGGAACCGCGACTAAGGAATTACCCATGATGCACTGCACCACACACACAGGTTACATTAACATTCGGTTAATGCATTATTCCATTATCATTAATATCCATCCGTTATCATTTTGTCATTCAATTAATTTTTCTTTTTTTTTTTTTTATTTCTTGTATCGCAAGCTAAGAACGATGTTATTTCAGGTTATTTTTTTTTCACTCAGCAAATAGATGTAGATGAATGCTGATAAACAATAGGTAACTGATATACTATAGCTTGTATAATGACCATGCCTGTGCTATGGGTCATAGGTATAGTGTCATGAGATACTGACCTGTGATCCCATGTGCTGCTGATATGTTCAGAGCTCCACACGCCCTAGGAAAACATGTGTGTGGTTTACTGAAGACACCGTAGGGGAGGCCCATGTACACGCCATGGTGATGGGAAACATACTAACTAATGATGTAGGGGAGGCCCATGTACATCCCTGTTTGGTGATGGGAAACATACTAACTAATGATGTAGGAGAGGCCCATGTACACGCCTGTTTGGTGATGGGAAACATACTAACTAATAATGTAGGAGGGGCTTATGTACACGCCTGTTTAGTGATGGGAAACATACTAACTAATGATGCAGGGGAGGCCCATGTACATCCCTGTTTGGTGATGGGAAACATACTAACTAATGATGTAGGGGAGGCCCATGTACACGCCTGTTTGGTGATGGGAAACATACTAACTAATAATGTAGGAGGGGCTTATGTACACGCCTGTTTGGTGATGGGAAACATACTAACTAATAATGTAGGAGAGGCCCATGTACATGCCTGTTTGGTGATGGGAAACATACTAACTAATGATGTAGTGGAGGCCCATGTACACGCCTGTTTGGGGATGGGAAACATACTAACTAATACTGTAGGAGAGGCCCATGTACACGCCTGTTTAGTGATGGGAAACATACTAACTAATAATGTAGGAGAGGGCCATGTACACACCTGTTTGTTGATGGGAAACATACTAACTAATACTGTAGGAGAGGCCCATGTACACGCCTGTTTGGTGATGGGAAACATACTACCACTGTAAGGAGAGGCCCATGAACATGTCTGTTTGGTGATGGTAAACATACTAACTAATACTGTTTGAACAGGCTCGACCTGCAGTACTGGATGTTGCAACTAACTATTATTTTGATCATCAATTAATAAACCTTTTTTTTTACTGACGATTAATCGATTAATTGGCTAATTTCCCCTTAAAAAGTGGAACAATTATTAACCTGTATCATTAATTATTAAAAGTTCGCAATATTAATACTGCTAACTTTTTGCGGTAGTCGCGAACTCCATGTATGCTAACATTTCCATTCTTTAGTATTGGCATGGAAGAGCCTACTCTTCCATGCAAACAGAATGGGCGGGGCCATGACACTGGGAATGCCGACTGACAACATATATTCAACACGTTTGAGCAGAGAATGGGCCATACAAGGAATCAGTTAATAGCTGCCGATTAATCGAATTAGTTGACAATTATGGCAATAATCGGTTATCATCGATTCATCGATTAATCGGTTGCAGTTCTGATTTCACTGGTCAAGTATTTTGCAAACATTTTTATTGGGTAATCAAGTAAGATTTTTGCAAACTTGACGAGCATTTATGCGTTGCATAATGGTGCTGTTGCACATGACGACATTTTGATGTCAGCACGAACTGTGAAGTATACGTACACAAACGGTCAAGTGGTATAACTTCACGTCTATTATATTGTGGCAAATACAATGGACGTAGTTAGACTGCCATCTGCTGGAAACTGATGGCATATTACCATGGATAAATCAATAATAGAACACTTTTAAACAAACAATGTCATACAGGTTTGATTTGATATAACGGGTGAACGATCCCCGTTCTCCGTAGTGATGTCACTCGTGGCCGTGTTCTCCCGCAGCTGCACCCGATGCGCATTTTGTCTCCCAAACGGCCGATGCCATTTTTGACCGGCAGTGCCGTTTCCAAACGTTCCTGATCGCGTTCGGGATGTTTTGGATTTAAAACATGGTGGACATGCCGCCGACAGCAACTTAAGGTTGTCTGCTCCCCATCTTTGCAGCAGCTTGTATAGTGCAGTGGTAGCGTAGTCGGCTTTTACGCCAACGCCCCGAGTTCGATTGACGTCGCGAGTTCTTTGCGTCTTTTTTTCAACTTGCAAATTGCACTTTTTTTTTTTTTTAATTTTAGGTTAGACTAGGTTTGGGGGTTAGGTTTAGGGGTTAGGCGCAGGTTTGCAATCTCTGAGTGCTTCTGATTTAATAATTATATATAGACTATATTTGTATAGTGTAACGAAAGCGCCCCCCGTGGAGGAGCTGGGAATAGAGGAACTAGAACGTCGGCAATAGCTGTACTCAGCCATTGCCAAGGTTAGTTCGGACTCTATTTAAGGAGGCGTGTTGGCCGGTGGAGGACCGTCAACGGTGCCGGCCCAGAATGCACCGCGCGTGCATTCACTACAATAGTTTTGAATGAGTGACTGTTTAGGCCGTTTATCGTTGTTACCAGTAATAGGGACGATACAAAATACTCTTGGCTGTTTATTATGTCTGTGTAATTCTATCTCTGCAAAGAATTCTTCATTTAAATTGTTTGGCTTCATGGCACGTTATCCTTGGGGTTCATTGTCAGCTTATAAACATTTATAATAAAAACATCATGAAGAGAATATTTGAATTACAGCCGCAGCTAAGTTCACTGTGGGAAGACACCCCAGCGAGCTTCCTGTTGTTAGTTCAAGCAGTGTTGCATGTCTTTCCTCTTTCAGCCATTTTCAAATTGTCAGCAAATGTGTTCCATGCCGGGCAGAGTGTGTTGTGTATTCACTGGCAGGCATCAAAGACAGACTCAGTGCTGGGTTGTCTGAAGGAGGTTTAGTGAATGAATTCAATCTTGTAGTTAAACATGTCGAAGAGTAAAAACAAAGGAAAAATGAATGTTTGATTGTAAAGATCGGCTGATACGGAGTCACAATACTGTAAGATTTGGTAGCATCCAAACTATCCAGCGATAGGTACCATGTCACTTTGGATGTTCAAACTAAATTAACATTCAATTATCATTTAGTGTTATATTAACATTGTGTTTTTTTTGCAATCACGTTTTTTTGTGAACCATGAATTGGATTGTTCAAGTATTTAAACAAAATTTCAAAACAGGGGAAGAATATGTAAGGATTTTATAAAGATATAACGACGGGGGAGGTGGGGAGGGCGGTTAGTATACTAAAATACTAGGTTAGTATGTTAGCGCTGCCGTTCAAATAATGAAACCCTGGTGCTTCAGGATTGGTGGTTGTGTGAGTAACGGTTCTACGGTCAGGATGGCTGATGACGGTAAGAGGAGAAACTAGCGGACAAGTCCATCTCACCACAGTAATGCCGTGACTTACCGGTTGGTCACCAAATCACCGAAAACATTTCATTATGTAGCTGCTCTCACACGCAGACAGGGCCCACACTGCACTTCTGCAGTGATTCACTTAAATGTCACTTCCTCGGCGGGTGAATGCCACAGGACACACTAGGTGATCATCCTATGTCAGTTTCTCCTCTTGTAGCAGAATGTGCACCAACATACGCCATCCTCCTCCAGAGGCTCTTGTAGAGGTATGTGTGTAGAGGAAGGACACAGCCTCTATCATAAAACTCTTTATTCGTCAAGAGTCAAAACAGAATGAGAATGGACATTGGAACACCCTGTGTCTTGGCAGACAGTACTGGCTGTTTGGATACTAGGCTACTGGCTGTTTGGATACTAGGCTACTGGCTGTTTGGATACTAGGCTACTGGCTGTTTGGATACTAGGCTACTGGCTGTTTGGATACTAGGCTACTGGCTGTTTGGATACTAGGCTACTGGCTAGTTGGATATTCAACATCTGAATCTCAGACCAAAGACTGAAAAACATGCAAAACAAAGGAAACCCAGAGAGAAAAACTTAGAGAACATCTTAAATCATAAGTCTCCCATGTACGTAGTGAAGTGGCCTTGATGGTTAAAGTTGCTTCACAAATATGTCATACCGACAGCTCCCACAGGGCTTTTAAAACGATATATTACACAACAGCTCCTTATGCTACAGAAAGCAATACAGTCCTTTATTATTAGTAAATCATTTTAATATCCACGGGCTCGCTCTGGGGCGCAGTCGGTTGGACCGCTTCATCCAGCCCCATACACTCTTGTTCCTGTGACTTGTGTGGCATCGCCGAAAAAATAACGAACACGGCTGCAACTAATTATCTTGATCGTCGATTAATCATTTTTGCAGATGACTGATTAATTAATCCTCCTGATTTTCATTAAAGAAATGTAACACCCTGTTTTTTCACCCAAGCTTGCTTGCTATCTGTATTGTATCGTTTGTGTTGCTGTGGGGCTTAACAGTGTTCAGTATCCTACAGAATGGGTGAGACCACGAGGCTAGGAATGGAGACTGGCATTGGGAACAATATACAATATATTGAACACACTTGACGATGGACAGACAAAACAATGAAACAATTAATCACAGGCGATTAATCAGCCGTGATTTGTTCAAATTATTGGCAACAAATTCAATAATAGATTAATTGGTTCATCTGCTGTAGCTCCATTAGCCTTTGTCAAGATAATTACATTCCGACTTTAAATCAATGAATCATGCACCACAAGTTAAGACAATGGCTGTGTCCGAAATCGCTCCCCAACCCCTAGTCCCTAGCCCCTGGATAGGGCACTGACTATATAGTCCACTCAATCTCAGCGACGAGATTTCGGACACTAGAATCGGCACTGTTAACTTACGTCACCGCTGTCCAATAGTGACGTCATTGCCTGTCGGCATTGGCTGTAGCATTCACATGCTTTTTTTTAATAATAAATGTATACTTTATCACAGAAAATCAATTATACTCACATTTATAATTATTTGCCGCCGTCGGTTTCTGCTGCGTCCTGACGCCGTCCGCCATTGTTTTTGTTTTGGAGCGCGCGTCGTCTTCTTCTACGTTTTAATTAGTGTCATGCGTCTCGCAATACATTATGGGTTATATTTCTCTGTCTAGGGTACATCTTATGCTCACTACATTTCGCGGTGCATTGTGGGATACTTTCAGTGCCCTATATGGGGCACATGGAGAAATCGGACACCCCTACAAAATGGCGTGCGCCCCATATAGTGCCCTATATGGGGGTTAGGGGGCGATTTCGGACACAGCCATAGACTCGGAAACAGCTTCTTCCCGACAGCAATTAGGACCCTGAACTCACACATGTGAGAAATAGGGACTCCATCTGCTTATTTGCACAGTGTCTTTTGCACATGTTGCTCCCATGTCTTTGATGTCTTTTAAGTGTTTTTATTATTGTTGTCGTCTTTTTATTGTCGGTTTTTATTGTTTTGTTACTAGACTATCTTTTATCGGAACTGCTTACACAGAGGGGGGGGGGCTCTTAATTTCCTTGTATGGATGTACAATGACAGTATTCATTCATTCATCCATTTTTGCTTGTTTTCCAACCCTTCACCCTTCAAGCCTTATTCACTTTGGTCCAAAGCGGCTACATATCTGACCATTACGAGATCCTCTAAGTTCATGCTGCTAGCACCACCAGGAAGCTGTCTGCAGAGCTTCAACACTGCTCTGGATAGAGCGAGGAGCTGCTGTGGTTACTGTGGAAATGGCTCAAGGCATCCTAGTTGTTGTCGTTATTTACGATGCCTCCTGCTGGCTGTGTAATGTATGTAACATATGACCATCCTGGAGTGACCTCAGCCTAGACACAGAGACACACAGATAGACCCACAAATACAGAGACACACACATAGACCCACAAATACAGAGACGCACACATAGACACAGAAATACAGAGACACACACACATAGACCCACAAATACAGAGACACACACATAGACACAGAAAT
>OMKY01089607.1:0-14559 GCA_900302395.1 Bregmaceros cantori | reverse complement strand
ATGGACATTGTAGAGGTGGAAATGTGGAATTATCCGCTCTGCTTTTTATAGAACCGGAGATTATATTTATTGTGTTTCACTAAGCCTAAACCTAACCCTGGCCCTGAACCTAATCCCTACTCTAACCCCTTCCCAGAACTCAAAATCCTGACTTTTGTGACGAAATGAGCGGGTGTGTCCGTTAGCTCTCTCTCTGTATCTGTCCATGTTTCTGTTTCATTTGTCACCTTTGCGCACGAGCGATCGAGTTTCACGCGCTCTTTCTCTCGCACACCACGCCAATCTGTTACGCTCAAAATGATTGTAATAGAAAATAGTTTCTGGGGGGCTCGGTGGCAGATTGGTTATAGAACGCGCTGCCCAGACCATAGGTCGAGCAGTGCTGGGGGTTCCCGTCCCCCCCATGCAATGTCTCCCCACAGACTCTTCATCCCAGTTTCCGATTGAACCCTATCGCGATCTCTCAATAAAAGAATGAAAAACATGCGCCAAAAAAATAACTTATTTTAATTAAAATAACTAATTTTGATGATGATCGTGACTTTGTGCGTTATTTATATATTTGCTCCAAATAACGATGAACACTGTTCCCTTTTGTGTCTGCCCCTGTACAGGAGTCAAAGTTCCTCGCAATTTCCGTCTCCTGGATGAGCTTGAGGAAGGCCAGAAAGGAGGAGGAGATGGCTTTGTGAGCTGGGGGCTGGAGGATGACGACGACATGACACTCACACGCTGGACGGGGATGATCCTCGGACCACCACGAGTAAGTCCTACACTCGTCTCCGATCCAGCGCCCTAAAAACGCCCCTAAACCTAACCCCTAATCGTACCCCTCCTAAACGCAGTTTGTGCATTGAAAAAATATACGCAAAGAAGTGTTCCTAATAGGATTCAAACCCTGGACGACTGCCTCAAAGACTAGTGTATTACCTCTACGCCATTCAAGCTGTGACTGTAAGGCAGCAGACAGACTTAAGTTGTCCACGTCAGTTGACGATGGGCGGGGCGTGGCGCGCCATCCTCAACCGAACCCTAACAAAAGAAGTGGATCGTTTGGGGAGATTCGCAGTCGCCGCGCAGATGCATTTCTTCCCAAACAACCATAGGATTTCTAATTTCGCCTCCCCGTCAGCAATAAATCAGTAATACTTCCTGATATGTATGTGTTCGGTATTCTGCTCATAGCTTAGCATTGCTAAGATGCAATAGTGCAATAGTATGAACTTGGCTTAGCCCGGCCGACATATGAACTATGTAAGGTATAAAACAAATGCAATTTTTAAAAAAAATGTTTTTACATCAAAATATTTTTAAATCATGATTTTCATTTTTCATAATCGTTGGGCCCAATAATTCCGAAGTTGTTTATGGTATTGGCAATATTTTTAAATAGCACGGTCTTTGATATTATTGTTATATTGCCCAAACCTTTCTGTCTAATGTCTTCCTACCCTGGCATATGCTTACTTGCTTCAAATAATCCAAGCCTGGCTGCAGACGTTCATATTTTGTGTATCTGTGTGTGTGTTTTCCAGACTCACTACGAGAACAGAATGTACAACCTGAGGGTGGAGTGTGGCTCCAGATACCCCGAAGTTGCCCCCACCGTTAGATTTACTACAAAAATTAGCATGAATGGGATAAATTCAGGCGGACTGGTGAGTTGGCTTCTTGTTATTTTAAACTATTCATTATTCATTGGATCTTTTTGCTGGTTTGAAAAATATCTTCAGGAACATTTGGATATTTTCTCGGGATGTCAGTGATTAATCAATAATTTAATGAATTTCCTTACCAAACCATTAATTGAAGATTTGTGCTTCAATTCATTTGACGCATATGTATATGTTGCATCAACTAAGAAGAATCTTTCTCCCAATACCTACATGAGCATTGCAGAATGAAAACCCACAATAGATGAACATTTGCACCACTTGAGTTCATATACTAAATTAATACTGTCCGACATGACTAAATAAAATTGTACTATTCTTTTTAAAGAGGGAAATACGATTTTTAAATAACTTGACAGTTTCCACCGCGCTGCTGCGACCTTGTTCACGGATAGCGTCCCTTTGTCATGGTGACGCTGTAGCTCTATCACTTCCCTGTGGCTCTTTCACGTCCTTGTGGTGTCACGCTTAACCGTGACAAGGACTCCCATCAATAGATCCAAGGGTACGTACGTACACCCTCTCGCGCATCTGGGATTTGATCCTGCAGCAGCCTCCATGCGCGGGTGGGCGGAGTTGGGTTGGCGGGAACGCCGACCGGAACACACCCACGAGGGAATGATGTAGCTGCAGCATCACCACGACGGGTTGCATCACACGACCAAAACTGTTGAGGTGTTAAAAGTCTGTACAAGGTCAACAATAACGATCCCCAGTTTTTTTGAGCCCATTCAACACATTGCGAAGACTTTTAGGGTATGTGGAGGGACATAACGGCTGTGTCCGAAATCGTTCCCTACTCCCTACCCCCTATAGTGTGCACTCAACAGCAACGGCCGAGATATCGGACACTAGAATTGGCGCAGTCAAAATTATTATAAAATATAATTATAAAAAATGTAATTATAAAATTCAACAATCATCAGAAAAAGTCAAAAGTACCTGCCGCAATCGGTCGCTATTTATGTTTTGTAGTTCAGGCCATTTTTAAAACATCTCGCAATGCATTATGGGTTACATTGCTCCGTCTAGGATACATCGATGCTCACTACTTTTCGCAGTGCGTTGTGGGATACTTTCAGTGCACTAAATAGGGTACATGGAGAATTCTGACACCCCTACAAAATGGTGTGCGCCCCATATAGTGCACTATTTGGGTAATGGAGAGCGATTTCGGACACGGCCAATGATTAATTGATCGAACACATTTAAATCAATTTGCTTAAGTTTAAAAAACACAATTAAAAGATTGTTTTTTTCCCCAAATAACCTCCATTGCTTTTCCTTCTTCCAGGTGGATTCGCGTAGCATACCCATGTTGGCCAACTGGAAGAGTTCCTATAACATTAAGAACATCTTGGAAGAGCTGCGACGCCTTATGACTCTCAAGGAGAACCAGAAGCTACAACAGCCTCCTGAAGGATCGCTCTACCCACCGTCTTAAAAGGAAAAAAACAAAAACAAAAAAAACAACAACAAAAAACACCAACAACTTTACTCTCTTAGAAATATTGTGCAAATCACTGACAAACACTCACTTGGCACTTCCGACAATAATGTCTGCAAACAGCAAGATTGGACTTATTTTATTTTGCTCATTATTGAGGTGAAGGGTGGGGGGGCGGTGACATGCAGTTATACTGAATCTTTTGTACACACTCGGAGTGTGTGTGTGGTGAGGGTAGGGGGGCGGGGTTCATTTCACCAACCACGCGCACGTGTAAAGGCTTAGCTATAGTTGCCGTGTTTGTTTTGTTCGATACCCCTACCCTTGCGCTTCACCATTGGTTTGAAATGATTTGATATTTTATATGTGACTTCTGGACACTGGAGCAAAATTGCCTTTGATTTGCTGAAAATGAATAAACCTCGTTTTTGAACTACACTGCAATCACCATGGGTGACTAGTTTGATCAGTCCTGTTCACCTCTAGTCAGAGGTGACGCAGTTTAGTTGAGGATGCATGTGGCCACAAAGCACCAGTTCGTTCACTGACGTGCAAGGCGGAAATTGTATTGAAAATACTACCAAGTCTTTTTCACCTCGAGTTTCGCTGTGTGCGGGGCTGACAAAAACGGTATTTACAAGGAAACGATTGCTTCCTCTGCGCTATCAGAGGTCAGGAAACTTGCATCCTTCTCTCGGATGGTGCCTGCATAACTGTTTTTACTTGTCACCTATTGAGCATGGCAACAACCCTAATTGAAGTGTAGAGGCATTCAAGTTAATTTCTAGTATATCATTTGAAGTATTTGCGATGTTGCCTCTTTTTAGTGCGGTTGCTCGGATTGACAGCACTGACTGCACGCTTGACGGCACCTACCCGGAAATAAATTCACAATTGACCCATTTTACGTCCACTTTGCCGAACACTCGTCGCCAGGTTCAGCTCGACTCCAAATAGGCCTATCTTAGCTTGGTTGGTGAAATACCCCGTTGTCCTCTTCATCCAGCTGCGATAGAGGCTCGAAGTGCCCGATGCTGTGGCGTTGACTGCGGGGATTTTGGGGAACCGCATCTTCAATGTGGGGGGGAAAACTTGAGTGACCAGAGGTGTACGATGCTGGCATGTTCTCTTAATACGTTATTTGGTATGTTTCAACATTCAACTTGATGCGCATTTCCTGGGTTTTCCTTGCCAGATTGTAGCTTTTTAATTCTTTTGGTCGGCGTGCGTGAATGATTGATGTGCCCGTGGCGCACGCAACGGACACTGCCCATTAATGTTCATCCATTTTGTGTGTTTCATGTCGCGCGTTGACATTGTCTTCTGGTTCTACAGCTGTTGTGGCTGGTGAACAAACGTGATGTTTTTTTTTTCTTTCTTTCTTTGTTCTCCCCGCCCCGTGAATTAAACGACGTGGAATGAAGCACTGGAACTTCCTTTTGGTCATGTCTTTTTACTCATGAGAGCTGCCAAGTTTTAATGTAAGCGTGGTATCGATGAAAATTGGCAATAATCCGTTCTGTGCAGGTAGCTCCAAGTAGCCTGGCAAGCCAGAACGCATGTGATTGGAAAGATAATCTAGTCTGGATTAAGCAAAGATGAGCAATAACGCATTATTTACTCAGTTACAATTTGAGTGTACGTTTTTTACTTTGAGATCATTTGTCATGAGTAACTTTCTTTTACTCGAGTAAATGAGGTGGAAAACAAACTTTTTTACTGAGATCTCAGCAATTCGCTGCTCGTTACATTAAATTGGTCATTAGCAGTGGTGGACAGACGACAGGGCACACCGGGCATTTTCCCGGTGGGCCGGTGATGTTGGATTTTATTTTTATTTATAGTGGTAAAAATCACCAGCGGGCGGCGGCCCCCACTCAACACAGTAAACTGTTTGGGCCCTCGCGGCGAGCAGAGCATGGGCACCGGGGATCGCTGTGTAGTCCTGCGATGTATCCGGGCTTATTATTCAAAATAATCGAATCATTGAAATATAACTTTAGGTTGCATATACTCTTTATTTTAGTATTTGCTGATGTTGGAGACGTAATTATTAATCATAGGCTGTTATGTGTGTTATTTTAAAAGTGTTTCAACATAAAATAATATGAAAACTATTGAATCTTGCAAATATTGTTTTATACAATTAAAGACTTGTTTATTGGGCAACTGATTGTTTTTTTTTTTTAAGTCAAAGTAATCTTGACTTATTTTGCGATTGGCACGAATATTTTATAGAAAATAAAAACTAAACGCCATCATGAATGTTTATTCACCTTGACCATCATTGAAAATGGCAATTGCGCCAAATAGTTGTTACTACTAAAAAAGGGGGTGCTTGGGTGGTTCGAACTTCAATATCGTTTACATTGCAAATCTATACAATTTTATAGAGAAGTGTAGATAATAGGAAATCAATATTTTAGTTAACTAAAATAATTTTAGATTTCGTCATCTAAAATTGTATGAATTTTAGTCAACTAAAACTAGAGTAAGTTTGCACCTTTTCCCCTTGACCAGAGCGTTTGTGCATTTATAAGACATAAGATACGTCAATTTCATGTCAGATGTGCTCCGCTAATTATGGAGGCCGGTCTAGGACGTCATCCCTCTCACTCCGGAGATTGTAAATCAAGGGACATTCAATTACATTTTGAAAAGAGAATCTGTCCTAATTTTATTTTATACTGAAAGTTACCGAGTACTTTCGCTACTTAAATAACTGGTGGAGTACTTAACTTTTACTTGTAATATTTTGCTGAGGAAACAAAGTTTTACTTAATTTATGTGGGATTAAGCAGGTTCAAAAGATTGTGTCAAATCACAGGTGTGGCATCGAGGCCCAACGTCCACCTTAACTGGGTGCCAATTGGGTCGTCCGATTTGTTGGCTTGTTTGATCCAGACCTACCTGACCGATCATGGACGATTCATTGGTTCTGGCTTGAGAGGCTAGTTTCGGACCAGTATTGCCACAAACACCACATCTGAAGATACAATCTTGTTGATAGCATCATGAATGACAAAAGGGATACATACATCTTTGCTTTATTACAGACAGTGCTACATTTGAAAAAGCTCCATATAATAATTGTTACAAGCATTACATCACTTATTAAGTCCTCCGTAACATCAAAACCATTTGTTTTACAAAAAGAATATCCTCATACAAACAAACTGTACAGAAAGTCCATCTCACGTCACAGCAATGTTCCACAACAGGTCAATTAATAATTTCACTTGCAAGCAATAGGGAACTTTTCTTCTGAAACAATGTTTTCCCAAGGCATAGCCGATTCAGCAAAGAGAAGGGAGATTCAGGTTCATCTCATGCAAGCAGGGGTGAAATAATTATTAGACGTGAAGGTCGGAAACCCTGGAGTGAACTTGGCCCCACACGAGGCCCTTCTCTCAGGCCACCAGGCGAATGGTTTTCCCCGAGATGGTGAGAACGTCCTCGTCCGACAGTGCTCTCAGAGCCTCCTCAAACTGCTCCTTTGTGATCGCCTGCAATGGGACAAAATCTGGTTAGAAACTGAGGTGGAAAACATAGCGCACACACACACCGTGATTCAAAAATATTTATCCCATCAGACAGCGCTACAAATATTTTGTCACTTCCAATTCTTTTAAAACCATATTGGTCCAATGATTATGCGTATAATACAATATCAAAACATAACATCACACAGACACCACATACAAATTGTTAGCAAACTTTATGACATGTTATATATAGTTGGGGCCCCAATGTTGCCCGAGTTATGGGTTGTGGCCTGCGAAGGCTAGGGGTGTTTGATCTTAAAAAAAAAAAGTAGATCACGTTCTTGTGAGTGCCGATCACGATTTAGCCGAACCAATTCCATATAATGGATGTGGAGTTTTGCCTCTGCCATGACAAACGCTGCATGTGTTGTTGTTTTGGCCGAGCGGATGAAGAAGCACGACATGTCACGCGTGGGCGTGGTATTTAAGCATAGAAATACATACTTATGTGTATCGCGATCCTCCCGATCCTTTAGGAATGGCAGATCGTGACTGCTTAGGGTCGTGGAACGGGTTAGGATCGTCAGATCAAACCCCCCTACTTAAGACACTTTTAGGATTAGAGGCCTTGTGCAAAATGGTCTACCCAATGTGGGGTATTAAAAAAAAAAAAAACATGTGATATTAAGTTTGACTTAATGATAAAGTTTCGTGAAACACGTACCCCTGAGCATGATCATGAGGTGACAAATTAAGTGGAAAAATGCACAAGGACCCAATGAGTCTTCAGCATGTAAGGGTTTCACAGTCCATTACAACTCCCGGAACTTACTATTTCTGACTGTGCTCTGATCTCCTCGAACAGCTGTTGGAACTTCATGACTGGGGTCTTGGTCTTGGCTGCCAGCATCTTCTTCAAAGCCGCAGCCAACTCCTCCTTGCGCTTGCGGGCTGTGGCACTCATACCTTTCAACAGCGGGACGGGGGAGACGAGCAAGTTAGGATAACGAGAACAGTTAACTTCCTGCTTATTTTGAACACCCTATAGACAAGTTGACGCGCCAAAAACAGGGGGGCTGACATTTTAAAGACACCACTTCACATCAAGTTACTTATTCGGTGTGGTCAAATGTTCTTCTGGACCAAATTTCTGGCTGCATTAACGGACTTAGCTTAACCCCCAAAATTCGTAATTGATGACAATTTTAATATTGCACAAGGAGTGATGCCAATAACTAAATTACAGTAGCCAAGTTACTTGTAACCAGTAATCTAATCTTTTTAACTTTGTTTCGGAACATTCCTAATTTTCCTCAAGTTTTAAAATAAAAACAAGTGATTTCTTTAAAATCAATTGTATTTAATATTTTGTACATTATTCATGCAAAGTTCAGTTCAAGCCGCTTCCAATTAACCAACTATTTGTAGAACCTTTTAGTGTTTGCACTCGGGAGAACTAACAGTAACTAACACTCACTTTTGAAAGTAACCAAGTTAGATTACTGACTACTTTTTACAAGTAAAGTGCACACAAGCCTAGCGCCCACCTGTGGTGAGGATGGAGATGTCCACAAAGCCGGTCCTGGGGTCTGTGGCAGACTGTTTGAGGGCCTCTCTGTGCAGCCTCTTGGCCTCCTCCACGTCGATCATTTCCACGTTGGGGGAGAAGCGCACCTTGGCGTGGGCCTCGGCCAGCCGAATCAGAGACTCCAGCTGGCGAGGGTAGGCCGACACCATGCCCCGCCCGCTGCCGATCTTCCTCATGTCCACGTAGGCCTGCGGGAAACGCGCGTTGATTAAGAACCAAGCGACGATCACACTGCACATCAGAAGTGACCAGGGCCTGAAAACGAAATTATCTTCAAAACGTTCCGTTCCAAGCGGTTCTAGCAGGTCTATGTTAATATTTTCATTTTCCGCAACCAAAATATCGGTGCTAAGCGGGTTCAGAATGCAAGATTTGTTCTTTTTCTAAGTTTCTTACAGTGTGGAATTATACGTTTTGATATAGTTTATACCAAATATATTTGGTTGACTTTCAAACTTCAGTGCAACTGTATCAAGTTACGAGAAAACCGGGTTTAAAACGCCATTACATTCGCTTCCTCGTCTGTCCACAAGGTGGAGCCCCAAGGACTTAACACTGACAGTGAAAGTGGACGGAAATAGTCTCCCAGACAATGTTAAAATATATAGAGAATAAAAAAAAAAAACGATTAACCGATTTTGTGGATTTCATAATGATCAGTTTCTGTTCCGAAACAGTTGAGAAAAAAAAAAAGTTAGCTTCCGTTTCCGCTCCTTGTAAAATTCTGTAAGGTTTCCGTTCCTTGAACCAGTTCTGAGCCCTGCAAGTGACTCCATTTTTCAGTAAAAAGTCGTCCCCCTTCACGCTTTCCTCTTATTTTACCAATAGAGATGCAATGGCCCTTTCATGGTGTTAGTGCGGCATTTCTTGCGTGCAACTTATACACATATGATGGGTGCGAGTCAGTTTGGCTCCATGAGTGCCATCGACTACCAGGGTGGGAAGGGTTAAGAAAAGCTGTTCCTATTAAACCCACCTCTATGAGAGCCTGACCGGCCTCCTCCCCCAGCTTGGGGTGGACGTAGCAGCGGGCGTAGGCGATGAAGTCCTTGAGGATGGCCATGTCCAGACTCTGTTCGTCCACCTGCTCCTGGCTCTGATAGTACAGCGACACCAGGTGGTGGGCCAGCTTACGGTCGTAGGACTCATCCTGGGGGTCCAGCATCAGGAAGATCAAGTCGAATCTAAAAAGAGAAAATAAAGATTATAATAATAAAAACATTTAATTCAGAGAGCCTCATTTGTCGTAGCACAAGTGCTTGAAATTGTGTGTGGTACAGGAAAAGAAAGACAAATTAAAATATACTGTAGCAGCAGAGGACAGCGCTGATGTAATAGCAGTTTTCAGCCTGCAGGGGAAAACATGCCCAAGGCAAGACTTTCACGCTCTGAACAAGGAACAACATAAAATATAGTTGCAACTAGAAGCACTCAGATTGCAAATTTGCAGTGTGTACATAGTACTGTTAGTGCTAGCAGTATGTGTGGCAACCCATTATCAATGCAAGTGTTCATAGAGTAGCGCCAACTACATTTCGCAGCGGCCCCTGGACCCGGAAGTCTGACTGCCATAAGCACGCAGCGATCTATCAGTAAGTTGGTGATCAAGTATGATTATGTTACTTATAGGCTACAGTAACGCACCAAAATTTAAAATCACTTCTTTTGTCATTTCCAACTCCTCAAGCAAAATTCCATCCAGATCCGTGCACAACCTTTTCAGTTATCGAGGGGACAAACCAACGCGGCTAAAAACAAAACCTGCTTCGTGGCTACGTGCCGGCTCAGGTAATTAGGGCTGATCCAAGTTATTTTGATCATTGATTAGTCAGACATTTCTACAAAACATCTAAAATTATCCTTTAAAAATGAGAATAATTATCAAAATGAAAAAGTATATATTTAACCCGTATTGCAGATTGCACAGCAGCATTGCAACTATGCAAGATATTGGGAGGGGATGCTAGGAATGGAGACTGGCATTGGGACCAACAGATTGGAGGACGCACCAAAACAACTACTGAGTCCAATTGTGATATGGGTCCGTTACCTGGACAGCAGAGTGTGGGGCAGCTGGATGTTTTCTATGGTGGTCTTCTTAGGGTTCCACTGAGACTCCACGGGGTTGGCCGCAGCCAAGATGGACGTACGAGCATTCAGTTGGCAGATGATGCCCGCCTGGCGAGGGAGACGAATAAAAAATGATTTTCTTTTACTGAGCGAACCTTGTGAGAGTTGTTTAAATTGCGCAAGATGTAATGTATCGTAATGGTTGGGGGCGCCTCTACTCGGAGGAACAGGCAAGTGTAACCAGGGGAGGCATGTCTGGATGACGATCGACAAGAGGCCAGCCTAGCTACTTGCCAAGCACCATTCAGATCGTACTTATACCCCACTGCAAGCGACAGCTCAGTCACTCATGGTTTCAATCGCTGCATGCAGTATGAAGACTGCACGAGGCTCTTCTAATAGTCACTCGTGTTTATGGGCCAAATGAGGCTGGTGAAGTTTGCACCATGATTCATTTGCCCAGCACATTGGGTGCATATAAATACCCTGTAGCCTCGACTTGGGTTGAAAGTTGATTAATCTCTTCCTGATTTGAGGCGGCCACGCCCCAGCCGTTTATACATTTCGTACATCAGTAATTGCAGTGTAACATCCACCGCTAGTGAGGAGTGATTAACACATCGCCCACCTTGGCAATTTAAAAATCGGATAATTCAGGCGCATTTTCCGTGATGTAAGGTGTGAATCCCAAAAATGATCCGCTTATTTTAAAAGGGTACAAAATCCTAGCCCCCAATCCCTAACCTAACCAACAACCTAAGGTCCTACTACATACCGCTAACCTAACCGTAACCATAATCCTAACCTTAACCTTAACGTAACCCAATCTTGACCTAACAAAATAAGCGGATCGTTTTTGGAATTCAAACTTTACATAATGGCAAAAAATACGCCAGAACCATCCATTTTAACGGGGACCCACCTTGGCAATAGACAGAGTCTGCTGCTCCATGACCTCGTGCAGCACGGAGCGGGTGCTGTCGCTCATCTTGTCGAACTCGTCGATGCAGCAGATGCCGTTGTCGCTCAACACCAGCGCGCCGGTCTGCAGCACCAGCTGCCGCGTCTCGGGGTCCTTCATGACGTACGCCGTCAGGCCGACGGCGCTGGAGCCCTTCCCGGAGGTGTACTGTCCGCGCGGGACCAGGTTGTACACGTACTGGAGCAGTTGGGACTTGCTGGTTCCCGGGTCGCCGCACAGCAGTATGTTGATGTCGGCGCGGAAGTTTCCGCGACCCGTCTGGCTGAAGTCTTTGCGCGTGCCGCCGAACAGCTGCAGCAGGATGCCCTAGGAGAGGACATGCAGGCAATTCAACGTTTTGTCACATTCACGTCAAACTGTATTTTTCACATTTTCGTCACGCAGTTTTTAAAACTTAAATATTTAACAGGTACTCTAAATGATGCCTCAACCCTTTACAATAGCACGGAAGTTGGCCAAATGCCATCGCACGTTTGGCTAGGAGCCGCCTAATCTTGCCCTTGAAATACGTTTGCTTCATGGCCGGCCTTTGATCTCATGACATGAGTATATAAGCGTTGGCGTTACCGATGTTCCTAGCAGTACTAACAAACGGCGAAGCTATGCCGAATGGTAGTACTGTCCTCTCAGTAAAGCCCATATTCCCATCAACTCCACACCTTAAATTAAACATACATCATACGTCCAAGTGGCGTGATGTGAAGCTTGGGGACGATTCTATCTTTCATGGTTAAGAGTTTAACACCATAGGGTCCATTTGCATCTTCTCTGACACCTAAGGGATGAACTTCTCCCCTTACAAGATGCTGTGTGTGAACACCAATTCACACGTACCTTCTTGATGTCCTCGTGCTCGTAGATGCTTGGAGCCAGAGCAGACGACAGTCGCTCGTAGACGTCCGGCTTCGCTGCGAGCTCGCGGAGGATTTCCACGCGCGCCTCGGTGAAGAGTTTCTGCTCGCCGCCCTCGTCGTCGTCGACCACGCCGTGCAGTCGCTTGTCGTCAGTCTTGCGGAAGTGGATCACGTCGATGTGAGTCTTGTACACCGACTTCACGTTGCTCTGTCGTGGGTTGACTCGCATCGGAACGGCCCGATAAATTCCTGTTCAAGAGAGATTAACGTGTTAGTTGCTGGCGAAGTCGAATGTAGCGCTGCAGTGACGACTTGGTAAAGTTGAAAAATTACCCTAATACTAGATCTTCAATCCTAGTAGACATGTTAGCACTTGGATTCCAATCACATACCACTACTTTTAGATTACTTTGAAATACAACTGTCAATCAAGTTAAAAATAAATGTGTTCCCATGAGGTTTAATTCACGGTTTTAGTGCAAAAGTGTGCATCATGAACATGGTAGCCTGGCAAGCTAGAAGAAACAAATCGTCCATGTATCGCACGCGATAAGAACAATCATTGGGTCTGGCAAAACCAGGGTCGAAACAAGTATCAAAAAGGTGTCGTATCCAGTCACAGCACAGTAGGAGGGACAAGTGGCGTAGAGGCGTGACAACCAAACTCTTCCCACGTCTCGTGTGGCTCATATCAAACTCCGTCCACGTCTTGAATAATTCAATTTGTCAGCCAGTATAGGGGTGATGTCTATCTGAAGTGCCCAGACCCAATGTACTGTCTAGCGGCATACAATACGTGGACGTTTTGTTGGTATGAACATGACTGGTGCGTCATGAAAGCAGGTGTGGGTGACACACGAGACATTTAAGCCCAAACATTTTACTTTTTTTTTTAACTTTACACTTTTCTTAGTTACCGGTGATGTTGACGCGGTCTCCTGGCTGCACCTTGTCCACCAAGTCGTTGTGTCCGTAAACCACGGTGGAGTGAGGAGTCTGACCGGCCGGCATGTCCTCCGGAGACTCCTGCACCTTAATCTGAGGAGAATTTAAAAACATTTCAATCTATAACTAGTGCTAATGTAAAAATGCACAACCCACCACGTAATACACCTGTGAATGAATCCAACCATTTTAATAAAACTAAAGCTTATGGCGTCGATGCAAGAAGATAATCTACTTTCTAGGAAGAATGTATTTTTGATTACATTCTAATGATTTGTCAGATTGAAGTCTTTGGCAATTTATGTTTTCTGTAGGACGTCCTCTCGCGCTGAAAGATGCATTAACCAAATTTTGGCACCTCTATGCGCACTTTTAAAAAGCACAAGCATTTTATTTTAAGTAATTTTTTCTGTCTTGAGTAGCGCTTTATCTTTTTTGGATGGGATTAGTCAGTAAACTGTTGAGATTGGGGGTAGACATCGCAGTCAAGCTGACGAGGGGAAGAGAACTCTCACTGCGCCATTAACATGAATGACAACAGCCATTAAAAATTCATGCCGTTTCTTTCCCAGCTTTATTAGTGTTAGTGGAAACAGGTGAAGATGGGGGGGGGTAGACATGTGGGAAATACGTTGGTGGTGGGAATCGAACCACTGACTCGCCGCGCCATTAAGGCATCATATGTGGTGTATATATAAGGCATACATTAGTGTACTGCCTAACCGACTGGGCTACTGGGCAGCACACAACAGCCATTTTTAAAAAGCAGCGCTGCCTTCTGCAGTCACCGAGCAGCAAAGGCTCACCATCTGCTTGTCTGAGAACACGGAGCGGTTGTGGATCAGCGCCAGGCTGTGGGTGTTGTTGCAGTTGCGGCAGACGGCGGGCTCGGCGATGCGTCCGCGGTCCACCTCCACGCGCTCCGTGTGGGAGCACACCTGGCACTGGAAGAAGGCCTCCTGCATCTCCGGGATGAGCTGGGAGGTGCGGATCACCATCCCACTGATGGTGATCAGCTGGTCGATGTCTGCACACAAAACGGTGATAGCGCACAGGCCGTTATTTGTGGCAGCACAATTGGAGATTCAAGAACAGATCAAGTAGAGTCAACTAACTCACAACAGTCAAATGTTTTTTTCTCAACCATTTGCAAGATACTCATGTGTGCTACAGTTAAAAAATTTAAGCACATTTTAATATAAAATCTAGTATTTAATAAGATTACATATACGTGTATATGTGCACACACACACACATACGTGTATATGTGCACACACACACACATACGTGTATATGTGCACACACACACATACGTGTATATGTGCACACACACACATACGTGTATATGTGCACACACATACGTGTATATGTGCACACACATACGTGTATACACATATACGTGTATATGTGTACACATATACGTGTATATGTGTACATCATACGTGTATATGTGTACACATATACGTGTATATGTGTATATACATATACGTGTATATGTGTATACATATGTGTATA